>CM076575.1:1194865424-1195063069 GCA_034641835.2 Pinus albicaulis | reverse complement strand
TGAACATTCTTGGGCTTGGAGAATTGCTCTATTGTGTCCAGAGCGTCTGTTACAATAAGGAAAGCCTTTCGTTTCATGCGAAAAGGTTCCCGGCTGCCCAAGTTATGACAGTTTAGATCTGGAGGTATAAAGCATCTTTTTTGCAGTTATATTTGTTAATAGTTCTGCTTATTTCAGTTTATTCTATTTATTTTCGATTTATAGGTTTTATTTATTTGTGGATTTGTACCCTCTTCTCTATGTATGCTCTTTGCTATGCGTTGCGTGCGATCTCGACAAATCAGAAACAGGGAAAAAGTTTTGCTATATGCTCTTTCTAGCGTCTTGTGCGATCTGGGGAAATCGAGAAATAGCAAAAGCCCGATAGTTAACCAGTGAAACAGTGAAAATCACGATACTTAGTATGGCTTTGCATTTTAGATTTTTTTCCTTTTTTTTTTTTTTTTTTGTTTAATTTGAGTGGAAAATATGAATATGAAAGTCTGCTAAAAATAAAACTCCTTCCTCCTTTCAAATAATAAAAAAAATCCTTTTACTATCTCACATGGTGAGGAGTTAGTGTATGAGAATAGAGGTCTTGGGTTCAAACCTCTTTCTCAAGCTTCTTTTTGTAAAAAAATTTTGCTAAAAGGGGTGGATTTTTTTTTTTTAAAGCCACACTTCATCCTGTTCCTGTAACTATTTGGCATCTTCAACTCATTTTTTCAAAACGACATAACTTCTTCATCCAGAATCCATTTTTCGAGCCGTTTTTTTTTAAATGGCCTAATTTTTTGAGATCGTTCCATTGGAGTAGTTAGTTTCAGCTTTTCTCAGCTTCAGTTTTTTTTTTAAATGGAAAGTGCATGCACGATTATTCTTAACAACACCAATTATTTCCAATGGCTACCTCACATGGTAGATATACTTAGAAGTAAAGGGTTTTACAAAATAACCACAGGGCTAGAAACTAAGCCTTTTGATGATGATAAAGTCGCTAAATGGGAAAATAAATAAGATCAAGCACGAGGTTTGATAGGAATATCCATTTCTCAAGATCTTCGATTTCATATCCTTGACATTGACACCCCTAATGAAGCCCTGGACAAGCTAAATACTATCTTTGGCATTCAAAATCAAACCCGTGCCCATCAGCTTGAAAATGAGTTGCTTACTTTGGATCCCAATAATTTCTCCTCTATTGAGGATTTTTTGTCGAAATTCAAGACCCTTAGAATTCATTTAGAAGGTTGTAAGGTCAAAAAGGAAGATGGTAGCCTCATTTATTGCATTCTTGCTAAGCTTTGCCTTGCATACTCTGTATTTGTTTCCGCCTTCCATTCCACTAGATAAGCCTTCATTTCTTCAGGAACTACCTACAATAATCCCTCTTTTGATTCCTTTTGTGATTCCTTGATAAGAGAACAAGAAAAAATATTACAACTTGGTCTTATCACTTCTGGAAATGCTTCTAAGAAAGCCTTAGCAACCTAACATCAATCATATCAAAAGAATCCCAGGAAGCCATATCCTAAAAATTATGGTCTGAAACCAAACAAAGGTCCTAAGAAATTTCAGCCGCAAACTGAAAATGCAACTCACCAAAATGATAAGGCATATAAAAACAAAAGAAAGAAGATAGATAGACATTGCAACTTTTGCAATCCTGATGGCCATATAGACTCCAAATGCTTTAAGAATATGGAAGCCTTATAAGCAGCAATGAAAAGCCACAACATCAATTTTGAGCACTCTTCACAGCCTTGAATGGCATTTGCGCTTGTGGTTGTCAAGCATCAGATTTAGTTGCTGCATTAAATGTATCTTCCTCTTCTCCTTCTCATGAGTGGCTCATTGATTCTGGAGCTTCTTACCACATGGCCAAAAATAAAGCCATGTTTTCTTCTTTAAATGATTGTAACACCAAACATATTTATGTTGGTGTTGATAGATCTCTTAGTGTTGTAGGATCTAGAACCATTCATCTCGATAATGGTCAGTTTAATGATGTACTATGTGTTCCCACCTTGTCATGCAACCTTCTCTTTGTTTATCAGATAACTCATTCAGGTGAAGGGAAAATAGTATAATTCTCACCTCATGATGTTGTAATCAAGGACCTCAAAGATCCTAAACATATTTTAGCTACTGGCATTGTTGATGATTCCACAAGGTTGTATAAGTTTGACAACTTTGGGTCATCATCTCTTCCCTCTGTTTTTGTTGCTCATAATGATGCTGTGAACAAACTTTGGCATGAGCAATTTGGTCACTTAAACTATCGCTCCCTTCAAACTCTATGTAAGGAAAATATGGTGACAAGTATTCCTATGGTATCTTGCCGAGATGGTGTTTGCTCTGGATGTGTACTCGGAAAACATCATCAGGATAGTTTTGACAAACGTGCCTCTTGGCACGCTTCAGCTCCTTTGCAGCTTGTGCACAGTGATCTATGTGGTCCACTTCCTATTGTTTCTTTCTCTGGTTGCAAGTACTTCTTAACCTTCATTGATGATTTTTACAGATGCACTTGGGTATATTTCTTAAAACTCAAGAGTGAAGTTTTTAACATGTTCTTGGCCTTTAAGGCCTTTGTTGAGAAACAATCTGGACATCAAATTCTTAAGTTAAGATCAAACAATGGAGGAGAATATGTTAACAACAAATTTATCAACCTTTGCACTGAGCATGGCATTCAATTGCAACATATTGTTCCATATACTCCACAACAAAATGGTGTAGAGTGAGGAAGAATGCTTTTGTAAAAGAAATGGCTAATTGTATGCTTCAATCTAAGGACTTGGTCTCATTTTTTGGGCATAAGCCATTAATTATTGCAAATAACATAGTAAATTGCCTCCTACAAGGTTTTAAAGAATATAACTCGAGAAGAAGCTTGGAGCTCAATATCAAACAGAATGTAAGTCACTTTCGTGTTTTTGGAAGTGAATCTTGGGCCCATATTCCAGATGCGAAACATAAAGCCTTAGAACCTAAGAGTGAAAAATGCATTTTTGTTGGATATTCTGAAGATGTCAAAGGATATAGACTTCTTCAACCAAAATCCAAAAATGTATTCATTAGAAGAGATGTAAAATTTGATGAAAATATATCGGCCTGCGAGCTTAGTTCGGTGGGTGTGCCACCTTTGGCCTGTGAGCCTGATTCGGCATATGTGCGACCTCTCTCTATCTCTTCTATTTTTGACAGCATTCCTTCTAGTTCGGATGATGATAGCAAGGATGACAATCCTCCTCCACCTCCTAAAGATATTCCTTCAACTCCACAGCTTCCAAGACGGGTCTGCTCTACTCGGGATGCAGCAGGTTCTCTTGCAGGTGACCCTGCAAATCAACATCGTACACGCTCTCAGTTTGAAAGAGCGTTTTCCTTATTGGCTCAAGTTCCAGAAAATCCTGATCCAAACACCTTTGAAGAAGCTTCAGGTCATTCAGATTGGGATGAAGCTACGAATGAAGAATATCATTCCTTATTGGCAAACGATACTGGGGATCTTGTTCCTCTTCCAAAGGTAAGAAAATTCGTTAGATGCAAATGGGTTTACAAAAAGAAGTTTGGACCAGATGGAAAAGTGGATAGACATAAAGCTCGTCTTGTTGCTAAAGGATTTTCACAAGTTGAAGGCATTGACTATACTGAAACCTTCTCCCCTGTTGCCAAAATGAATTCTATTCGCCTTGTTCTTTCCCTTGCTGCCTCCTTTAAATGGGAAGTCCATCAGATGGATGTTAAATCTGCCTTCTTACATGGATATTTGCATGAAGAAATCTACATGGAACAACCCCCTAGCTTTATCCAAAAAGACTCCAGCCTTGATTGTCGCCTTAGGAAGTCTCTCTATGGTCTCAAACAAGCTCCTCGAGCTTGGTATGCCAAAATGGATAGATTTCTATAAGATAATGGCTTTTCTAGGTGTCATTATGACAACACTGTCTACACCAAGAAAGTGGGTAAGTCCTTCACCATCCTTGTTCTTTATGTGGATGATCTTATCCTTACTGGTAGTGATCCCAACCATATAAACCATTTGAAGTCTAGCCTCAAAAAGAAGTTTGAAATGACAGACTTAGGACACTTGCATTATTTCCTTGGTCTTCAAGTCTTGCAATCCGAAGAAGGTATTACCCTCTCTCAGTGCAAGTATGCCTGTGATCTTCTACACCACTTTCACATGGAAGACTGTAAGCCAACCCCTTCTCCCTTTCAGTCTGGAGTCAAGCTTTCAGTCACTTGTACTACCCTTGAAGTTGATGCTACCTTATATCGTCAACTTGTTGGTAAAATCCTGTATCTAACCCATTCCTGTACTGACCTTTCCTTTTCCGTTGGTCTTGTCGCTCGATTTATGCACCAACCTCATGAAAGTCACTGGAAAGCAACCAAAAGAATAATTTGATATATTCGAGATACAGTTCAGTTTGGGATTCATTAGAGTCAGAGCATCTGTTGTTGATTGGTTTAATTGGTTCCCCGATTGGTGGTATTTGATGATTAAAAGTCTACTGTAGGCTATGTATTCACTCTTGGTTCAGGACATATTACATGGTCTTGTAAGAAACAAAGTGCCATCTCTCTTTCTTCAGCAGAAGCAGAGTATCATGGTGCAGTTGAAGCCAACAAGGAAGCCATGTGGCTTCGTCAGATCCTGTTAGAATTTGGTCTTCATTAGCAGCATCCAACTACACTTTGGTGTGATAATTAGAGTGCCATTCAGCTATGTAAAGATCTAGTTCAGCATTAGCATATGAAACACATTGAGCTCCACATACACTTCATCGGAAAGCTCATTCATGATCGTGTTCTTGAAGTGCAGTATTGTCCACCAATGATCAAGTAGCCGATATCTTTACAAAGGCTCTCACAGAAGTGAAGTTTACCAAACTTCGATCCATGCTTGGAGTTTAGGAAAGTTGTCATTAGGGGATAGGCTCTAATGCCTCCTTCCTTCTCCTATTGTGTCACTTTTGTAAATCCTTCAATCCTATCCCAATTTGTTCTTAAGGGGGGATGTTAGGATATTTCGACACATAGGAAATAGGCTCCTTTTGTGTCACCTTTGTAAATCCTTCAATCCTATCACAAGTTGTTCTTAAGGGGGGATGTTAGGATATTCCCACACATAGGAAATAGTTAATAATAACTTAGTCTAGTGTAGAGTTAGGTAAAGTGTGTTTCTTTACCATGTACATTTGTAACTTATAATCCGACGGTCACGATTTGTAGTGATCCGACGGTTATCTATCACCTCGGTATTAACGACACTTGATCCGTGGCTTAACACCCGATTGGTCCATGATCTATATTTAAAGAGCATGGAGGGTCATTTGTCTGGTAACTGTTTATGAGAGAAAAATATGTAACTTTTCTTTTTATATTAATAAATTGCCTGAAGTGGCCACGTTGGCTCAGGCCATAGACTGTTTGATTGCATGCGAATGCTATTTTGTAGATCTACTATTTCTGAACATTTTTGGGCTTGGAGAACTGCTCTGTTGTGTCCGGAGCGTCTCAGTGAGGAACACCTTTCGTTTCATGCGAAAAGGTTTCCGGCTGCCCAAGTTATGACAGTTTAGATCTAGAGGTATAAAGCATTTTTTTGCAGTTATATTTGTTAATAGTTCTGCTTATTTCGGTTTATTCTGTTTATTTTCAGTTTATAGGTTTTCTTTATTTTCCGGATCTGTACCCTCTTCTCTGTGTATGCTCTCTGCTGTGCGCTGCGTACTATCTCGGCAAATCAGAAATAGGAAAAGGGATTTTTTTTGCTACGTATGCTCTTTCCCTGCGTCTTTGTGCGATCTCGGGAAATCAGAAATAGCAAAAAAACTGATAGTTGCCAGTAAGGGTAGCCGAAAATCTAACATTCTGCCGTAAGGCTTTGCATTTCGTTTTTTTTTTTTTTGTGTGCAGGAAAAGGCACGCATACCGAAGTGTAAAAAAAAAAAAAAAAAACCTCCCTTCCTCCTTTCAAATAAAACAGAATCCTTTTACTATCTCATATGGCGAGGAGTTAGTTTATGAGAATAGAGGTCTTGGTGTAGGGTGTAATTATTTTCCCTATAGTAGTTTCTAAATCAATGTTAAGTCCAACTTGTTTGCCCTTCTCTTTCTTCTTAAATTTCTCTCTTCTTGGGGGATCCTTTTTAGGCTCGACTTTAGTTTGGGGATCTTTTTTAGGAGGATTGTTAGAGGGAGCTTCCTTAGGAGGGGCTTGCTTGGGAGGCAAGTCATCTTTGTTGGGTTCCTTAGAGGTTGCGGGGTCCTTATTATTATCCTTTCGTGAATATTGCACTCCTTTGAATCTTCCATTATTATCAGCATTAAGAATAGGCTCTAATATTCCCACTCAGCATTGTTTCTAAGTGAAATATCAGTTTTGGCCATTTTTGTCTTAATTCATGTTTGCACTTAGGAGATGTGGGTTTATAGGCCCTGATACCCACCATTTCTTGGGTGATATCTCTAGGAGAAATTTTTCTCCATGACGGACCTCAGCTGGCAGCCAGCAACCCCCTGCAACCTTCGTCTAACTTGTTGTGTCGTTTCTCCGCCACCTGAGCCAACCATGTGGTCCCTCACCCTCCTGTATTGATCACATGTTTGAAGGTGGGCCTCTCGAATCTAAAGGTATGTCTTGTCATTTGGTAATTGGTAATTGAGTATTGAGTTTACTTATCATGATACTTGTGGGCATGGATTGATGGGGTGGATTTGGCGGAAAGAGTAGACTTAGCCTGTGCTCCTGTCCCCTTGATCTCTTTTGGGTGTTACCCTTGATCTTAGTCCTGTGGGATCTCCTTTATTGACCATTTGGTTCTAAGGTAGTACTACCTGGGAAACCTCGACTTTGGGTGCGTGTGTGAAAATTTCAACTTGAAATTCTATTGCATTATCTGATGTTATTTCTTCTACTTAGTATTCAGAAAATATCGAAATAAATTCAAATTCAGATTTCATATAATTACTGAGCAAAACAATAAGGAAAATACTAGCACATGAATGAAACAGATATTTTGGACAATTGTCCCCAGAAAAAACCCAATTTGGGAAAACCAGTGCAACAGATGAGGGTTTCTATTATTGAACAAAATATTCTTGTACAATTTAAAATCAGCAGTGGCGAAGAGAAATTCCCTATGAAAACACTGGAGAAATTCCTCACAAAATAATCAGATGAGAAACGACCCCGGAAGGACCCTCTTGAGCCTCCTGCATCATCACTGCGCTGGCTCTGTGTGGGGACTGCGTAGAATTGCATCACCCTTGTGCGCTGCTCCCTCGCAGCCTCCACGCTATCTCTTCCTGGCATTGCGTCACTTGCTCCTGCACCTTGCATTGCTTTTGAACCCTTTCTGCCTGTCCTCCACCTGCTACTCTTCCTCTGAGTCGATTTTCTCTTGCCGAACTTCGACCATTGAGAAAATCGATTTACTCAGGCAACTGAGGATCTGCATTGGTGTGTTTTCCAAATGACTCTCGAGTCTTCTTTTATAATCTTGTCGTTGAGATATCAACAACCAAGATTAGATCTCTAATCAACGGCTAAGATCATAACTTGACTTGATCCATGTTTTCTAAAGGATTCACACTTTGTTTTATTAATGCCCTTTAATTATTTAATTTCCCCAAGTTTAGACTTAGGGTCACCATCAAAATAATTAATTATTTTAATAAAACATGTTCCGAGAGGAATTTCCACAAACGATTTTTGGGTTCTTTAGAATACATGTGTTTAAGCCTCTTCACAAAATTTGAGGCTTAGAGCACTTCCGATGCTACCAAAAATCAACACTCTCTCTTAACAAGGAAAGTGCTCTAACAAAATCCCTGCTGCATACTGTTTTGATCCTGAAGCATCCTGTGCGCTACTAACATTTGACAACCTATCCATCAACCACTACGCTGTTGCTGCTACTGTATTGTTGCCCATGACATTGCCACTGTCACTTGTTGCATTTGTACTACAACTCCCTCTTAAGTGCTGCTTCATCCATTACTGAAACGGATTCTCAATCATCTCCATATTTTCCCTGAAATAAACAAACTTTGTTCTCCCTAGGGCCTTGGTGAGAATGTTTGCTACCTGTTATCCTGTGGGAATGTACTGCAACTGTATTGTTCCCCTTATAAAACAATTCAAAAAAATGTTTTTCGAAAATATGTTAAACCTACAAATACTAGAAATCATAAATACCAAATGAAACAACTAAAGTTTAGAGCAAAGGACTTAGTAGTTTAAGTCCCTTATATCTGATTCTTCAGTTTTATTTTTCTTTGGAGATCCTTCTTCGGCAATATTAGCTTGATCCTTGTTCCTCTTCTTATTCTTTGTATTTTCAGGACAATCACTTTTATAGTGACCCATTTTATGACATTGGTAGTATTCTATTTTGGACATGTCTACCATCCTTCTTGGCCCTGTAGACTTCTTGAAGTGTCCTTTCTTGTGATGAGTGGAGTAGGCATTTGAAACTTTCTCTTCTTCATTGTTGGTTACTAATGTGATTCTCATTTCTTCTTGGCTGCAAGCATTCCATAATTCCTCGAATGAAGGAGTTTCTTTCCAGTTGTTGATTCCTGAATCAAAAGCAATCCAAGCGAGTGGCAATCCCAATATTGTAGTAATCACTTGCTCTTACAATCTCATCTATGACTTGAAGGTCATCTCTGATTCTAGCTATCCTTACAAAGAAGGAAGCCACAATGTTATCCTTTGTCATTTTTGTGGTTCTTAGCTCATTCTTAAGACTTGCTACTTGACCAATGTTCTTGATAGTGAACAATTTCGATAAGGCTTTATACATTTCTTGAGCAGAGTCTATGTTGGAAATGTATGGTGTAATGACCCATTTCGATTTATAAGCAAAATAATTTTTATCATGTATACGACGTATGCATATGGTAGCTACATATGCATACATCGCATACACCGCACTAGTATACATACCTGCTAGTATTGAGAATGGCTAGGTAGGTTAATAAGTCAATTATGAAAATAGATATTTAACTACCTTGATATAATAAATATGTTGAGTGAGACCTTTAATAAATATCGGGGTAATATTTGAGTTAGGGTAACAAATTGAATATCATAACGCATTTCTATCTCGCCAAGATATAATGAAATATCAAACTAGGTACTTAACACGTATACCGCTCTTATATATGTATGCATGGTAAAGCATTGATCAAGATAAATATAATTAAGTACAAATTATATTTAAGTGAACAAATAAAGTAATAATATAATTTGATTAAAATTATAAAGTTAATTTAATTAATTTAAAAACAAAATATAATAAAATTAATCTTAAAGGAATTAAACAAAATAATATCTACATAAATGATTTAATAATATCTACATAAATGACTCTCTATAAATATCTCCATAAATGATTTAATAATATTTACATGAATGATCCTATAAATATCTCCATAAATGACTTAATAATATCTACATAAATGACTATAAATATCTCCACAAATGACTATAATATCTACATAAATAAAGGGGTGATTCAAAAGTTATAAAATGGAGGAATATGAATGAGGAAGGGAGGTTTTTCCTTCGCTGGTTTTTGCACACAAAAGAAAACTATTGTCTGAGGAAATAGTGAGTGGCGTGAATTTGTTCTGAAATGAGTCTTCACTGTTCTTGGAATTCTGTGCACGGAAGCAAAATAGATATCTTCTAGATCTATGATTGCTCTGGAAAATCCTAGATTGGCTGGGAGGAAAAGATTGATTTGGTAACATGTTCGCTACACTCATGAGAAGAGCCACAACCCAACACATCACAAAATTCGTCCCAGGTATTCTTCTGTGAATAAATTTGTTATTTATGCGAGTAAAATTTGCTGCCTGTCTCAATTCATTTTGATTTATGGCTCAATCTGCAAGTAGAAAATTTTTGGGTAAATGTCCCGGTTTCGGGGCTCTACACATGGTATCAGAGCTTTAGTTAAACTCTTGAGACCTTAGGGTATTAGGGTTTTACAATTTTCGTTGTTTGTACAAAACCCTTTTTACTTGTACCTGCAGACCTGTAAATGTTGAAGATAATTAATTACATAAAGCAGTTATATCTTATTTTCAAATAACCCTCGGCATATATTAAACCTTAAAATCATCTTCAGCAAAATAAGTTTTTCTATTTTTTTTCAAGTGATTGAAGGTGTATTAATGTCAGACAGAGTAATAAATTTGATGGTGAAAAACAACAGAAGGGAGCTTCCGGCTATTGGAATTTTTTTTCTCTACTTATTAAACCATCTGTTTGAGTATAACATTACTCAGCTTTAAAAAAAAAAAAGTCTCCTTTTTCATAAGCTTGATTTCTCTGAGCTCCCAGAATTGCATAAGCCTACTCTGACTCGACATTTTATAAACCATAGGAAGAGATGATAGTTTAATATGTGCACTCTGCTTAAACAATACTCAGATTGACTGTGGAATTGAGGTTGAATTTAAGAATCTATCACAAGCACCAATATGGATCTTGTCTTCCTTTTCACAAAAACATAGTCGCTAACACAATGCTAGCAAGCATCAAAGCTGAAGCCAACGGAATTGAAACCCTAGTTGCCAATCCTTTGTCTTGGGATGGAGATAAGATTTCAGGACTCAAAGTATAGTGACCTTGTAGGAGGTCAAGTGCATCTTGTTTTACACCATCGCAAAAATTGTTGAAATAGTATCGTGCAAGGGCATGATGATCATCACCAAGTATCCTTTGGATTATATGTTGACCATACCTAACAAAATCCCCTCAATGCAAGAGTATTGAAATATTGGATGCTTATTTCATCTCCATAATTGGCCCTTAAAATTTTAAATAAATCGTCAAAATTCATATGCTAGTTATAGTATCATCCTGTCGAAATATTTCAATTCACTGAAGCTAGGGTTCCATATATTCGCTTCCCAGCATGCTCTCGTAAGACTACGGAAAGCATATAGAAAGAAAATTTATTGAGCTGAAAGCATCGACCAATCCTCAAAGAATCTACCAAGGGTCACAACCTTGCAAGCTCAACGCGTCGAAGCCGAGCTACATAAGTCGCGAAGGGAAGAGTACATGATGGACATCATAGAAACAGCGCAACGCACTCCGTAAAAATTCCATTACAAGTGCACAAGCAACAAAATCGATTATCGAGTACGAGGAACCGTGCTTGCTCTCGGGTAAACACTAGACACACATGCCAATGGGCACAATATACACCTCTCACTCGGAAAACGATTTCCGAGCAGACAAGTCACCGCACGAAGAAATTTTTTAGAATTAACATGGATTATTAATAGTTATTAAAAGAAATTTTATAGAGTTAGGAATCAGGATAATATATATATATATATATATATATATATATATATATATATATATATATAATTTAATAATAATATTGCGGATTTCTCTATTTTGGAGCGCATGGCTCTTTTCTGCTGACTTGTTAGTAACCTAGGAGACAACGAGCCTCTGATGCACAACTGCGAAATTCCCAAAATATATGCTCTGGAAAATAAAGAGGCTTCCCAGTTAGAATCGGCAGCAACATCGAATGAGCGGGTGAGCTACGATTTTTTTTATTATAAAGAAAGTGTTGTATTTTGGAAATTGATTTAACATAGACAGAGCCGAGGCCAACCCCAATGCACAGTGCCAAGCGACGAGACAGGAATGTATTTCCTCTACACGTTTAACATTGATAGAAAAATCGCGGGAGAAGTTCTTTTGTCGGTTTAATTTGAGAACCCGGCATTTGTGACTGATAAATTGTGCTTTGCTAAGTTTCATACTATTTGTAACTATTAAGTTAAAGGTATAATTATCAGGTTACCTTATTAAGAACTTAGATAATACTTTTAAATAAAGTTTAATACATTTCCTTCGGTTAATATTCGCAACCCCATATGAAATCTTTCTTTATATATATATTTTAATAGAGTGGCTTTTATCTCGATACAACATAATCATCAAGCATTTCCTTTTGTTATGTTAAGGTTCATATGGTAAGGACTAAGGTTTTTAGTAGCTCATTAAGTATAGTGTAAAATACTTGCGTAAAGGTCATAAATAATTAATAAAACTCAATAGTAATATATAAAAAATTATATAAACATATTTTAATATAATATTTAAATAAACTATTGGACGAGTCATATTAACTTATTTATCAATAAATTATTTTAATACAAATCTATATTGACATGTTAAAAAAAAATTAATATAGATGTTTAAGGTTAATAACCCTTCCATGAACATAATACAGTTATAAAACGCTAGGCTAATATTATAAAATAATATGATAGTCTATGAAGACCCATGCATTTAGCTAAGAATTATTGCGCATCAGGATAGATCACCTTGCATTAGGACAAGGAGGTCGCGTTGCCACCCTCCTTGACCTCAGTACCAGTAAAACCTGCCTGCAGGTAATAATAGCGAAAGAACTATACCTGTATGTGAGCTCAATTTTACGAAAATTATATTTAGTTAATCCAAAAGTTACCTGATTCTCATAAATCTTATTATGTATTTAGGAAAAGCCACAATGGTAAGAACATATCAAAGGCGGCAACGCCATTGAGATGCATCACCATCTCTAACGCCGCCATCAACGTCATCACCAACGCTATCGCCATCGCCACCACCTAGATTGTCATCAACACCAGTTACTCCAACACCTGATCTTACTACTGTAATGCGCTCATTAGAAGCCATTTTGGAGACACTAAAAGGGTCGCAACCGGCCAATACCAAAGAAGAACGACCTCATCTTGAGGAAAGACATTCAGGAAAGTCTAAAGACCATGATTATAAGCCACCCAAGGAAGATATTTCTAGGGAATTGCAAAAGATTAGACTCACGGAATTCTCAGGAGAACGAGCAGGAGAACATATCGAAGCATGGTTAGAAGGAATGATAAGATGCTTCACGCTAAGAGAATATTCTTCTACATCTAAAGCGAAGATCGCGATATTTCAGCTCAGAGGGAGTGTTCTGATTTGGTGGGGAAATCTAGAAAAAAAACTGCATCTCACATCAGACAACGTTCCTTGGGGGTTGTTTGAAGAAAGATTCCGTGCAAAATACTTACCACCTTTCTTTCAAGAGTAGTAAGCTGGAGCCTTGCATACACTAATCCAGGGTAGTAAGGCCGTGGAAGAATACGAGATAAGGTTTATGGAGCTTGTAAAATATGTACCTTATCTAGATACGGATGAATGCCAAGCCGGGCGTTCCATATACGGATTAAATCCTCGAATCAGGGCCATGGTTAGAATGTGGAAGCCATCATCAGTAGCAGAGGCAGTCGAATGCGCACGCTATGCGGAAGAGCATCTAGGGATTAAAAGGGATTTCAGGCCAACAGAACCCTCACAGCCGGGATTTACAGGAAAGACTGCCCGAAATTTCTTCAGAGAAAGTAGCTCGAGACCACCTCCTTATGGTAATAGGTTTACCCCAAGAGGAGTAGGAGTAGGAGCTCCCATGACCGTTAATACTATAGCTGCTGAGTCATCAAATACTAGTCCATGGCAATCTCGAGGGACTGTTAATAGAGGAAGAAATGGGAGAGGAAGTGGCACAAGAGGACGAAGTTCCTTGTCTAGAAATTCACAATCTGACTCAAGGGAACCCTCCCAAGTTAATTGTTGGAGATGTGGAGGACCTCATTTTTAGCGTGATTGTCCGGATATCTCGCAGAGAGTAGGAAAATGACCATCGTCAAATACCCAAGGCAATCATAGAATCCATGCTGTCGTCAACAATAACCAAGCAGCACATCAGTCCATCGTAGTGGAATCTTCAGGTACAATCAACGGAATAAAATTCAAAATTTTATTTGACACTGGTGCTACTGATAATTTTATTTCATCATATACATTAAATAAATGTGGGCTGGCAGCTTGCAAACAAAACGATTTCAGACAGGTAGAAATGGCTTCAGGAGAACTTCAACAAGTAGAATTAAGTGTTGAGGATTGCAAAGTTGATCTAGGAGTCTGTTCGACCAAATTAAAGGTATATGTCACAACCCTAGGAACTTACGACCTTGTGATAGGAATGGATTGGTTAGAATCTCATTAAGCATGGGTAGACTGTTTTAGGAAAACAATAATTTGTATGAATGATGAGGGAGAGACAATCCAAATCCAAGGTATTAAGAGGAAAGTATCCTTACGCTTCATCTCAGCCATGCAAATGAAACGTTGCTTAAGAAAATGTTCTCAGGTATATGCAGTTCAAGAAGTAAGCAAGGTGAAAGGACCATCCTTAGAACAGTATCCGATTCTGTCAAAGTTTTTAGATGTTTTTCCAAAGGAATTACCAGGACTACCTCCTAAAAGGGAGCTAGATCTCACAATAGAATTGAAATCTAGTACAAAACCAATATCTAAAACACCTTACAGAATGACAGCTCTTGAACTTCAAGAATTACAAATACAGTTGAAAGAACTATTAGACATAGGGCACATTCGACCCAGTGTTTCACCTTGGGGTGCTCCTGTAATCTTTGTCAAGAAGAAAGATGGTTCATTACGACTATGTGTGGACTATCGAGATTTAAATCGAGCTACTGTAAAGAATAGGTATCCAATGCCTCGCATTGACGACCCTTTTGACCAAATGAAAGGAGCTGCAGTGTTTTCAAAGATCGATCTGCGATTAGGTTATCATTAGTTAAGAATTAAAGAAAGTGATATTTCTAAGACTGCATTTCGAACTCGTTTCGGACATTTTGAATTCATTGTGGTACCATTTGGGTTGACCAATGCACCTGCAGTATTCATGAACCTTATGAACAACGTTTTCCGCAGTTATCTTGATCAATTTGTGCAAGTCTTCCTGGATGATATTCTCATTCACTCTAAGAATGAGAAGGAACATGAAGAGCATCTTTGGAGAGTATTATCTTGTCTCAGAGAACACCAGTTATATGGAAAAATATCCAAACATTCATTCTTTCAATAGGAAATTTGTTACTTAGGTCATATCATATCTGGTGAAGGGATCTCTGTAGATCTTGAAAAGGTAAATGCAATCAGGGAGTGGCCGATACCTAAGAATGCACATGAAGTGCGTAGTTTTATGGGTTTAGTGGGTTACTATCGAAGGTTTGTAGAAGGATTCTCAAAAATTGCAAAGTCGATCACAACCCTCCAATGCAAAGGTGTTAGGTATGAATGGACTGAGAAATGTGATAAAACATTTTCCGAACTTAAAAGATTATTGACTGGTGCACCAATTTTGCGAGTACTTGATATGGACAAAGATTTTACTGTGTGTACCGATGCATCTAAACATGGGTTAGGTGCAGTATTAATGCAGGAAAGAGGCATAATAACATATGCTTCAAGAAAATTAAAGCTCCATGAAGAACTTTATGCTATGCATGATTTGGAGTTAGCCGCAGTAGTCCTAGCTTTAAAGATATGGAGACATTACTTGGTTGGGACTCTGGAGAAATTTTATGCTTTAAAGTGACCACCAAAGTTTACAATATTTGTTCACTCAGAGAGACTTGAATGCTAGACAAAGACGATGGAGTGAATTCTTAAGTGAATGTGATTTTGAGATTTCACATATAAAAGGAAAGGAGAATGTAGTAGTAGACGCTTTAAATAGAAGACCTCGAATATTTTCCCTCATACCTATCAAAGTGGATTTAAGAAATAAAGTACTAGAGCATCTCGTGAGAGATAGTTGGTACTTAAAAGTAAGGTTGGGGCTTGATAGCAACCATTCAAAGGTACCTAAGTTTGAAGGATATGATCTGGAAGAGGACGAAATTTTACGATTTCATGGAAGGATGTATATACCAAATAGTGAAGATCTTTGAAACACCATCCTAAAGGAAGACCACAGAGCAGTGTATTGTGCACATCTTGGTGTAAAGAAAATGTATGTTGACACAAAGAGACTCTTCTTCTAGACAGACATGAAAAACAACATTGTTCAATTTGTCACTAAGTGTTTTGAATGTCAGCGAGTAAAGGCTGACTATTGTCACCTAGCAGGTCTCCCACAACCTCACGACATTCCTACGACCAAGTGGGAAATAATTTTCATGGATTTTATCGTTGGGCTGCCCCTTGCACAACAAAAGCATAATGCCATTTTGGTTGTGGTAGATAAATTATCAAAAAACGTCCATTTTATCCCTGTAAGAGATACTTACGATCATGCTGATGTAGCTCGGGTATTCATAAATGAGATTATTAGATTTCATGGAGTACCTAAGAAAATCATATCAGATAGAGACTCTCGATTCACGTTAAGATTTTGGACTTGTATGCAATCAGCCTTAGGAACTCAGTTAAATTTAAGTACAACTTATCATCCTGAGACTGACGGGAAAATATAAAGGGTAAATCAAGTACTAAAAGATATGCTAAGAATGTATGTTATGGACCAAAAATCGTGCTATAAAAAGTACTTGCCCTTAATTGAATTTGCATATAACAATAGTTATCATAGTTCAATCGGGATGCCATTATTTGAAGCATTATATGGAAGACCCTGCAGAACACCGTTAAGTTGGGACAGATTAGAAGACCAGGTAATAGTTGGGCTAGATTTGATCCAAGAGATGGAGGAACAAAGAAAGCAGATTAGACAACGATTGAAAGAGGCGTAAGATAGACAAAAAAATTATGCTGATGCTCATAGGACAGATAGAAACTATGAAGTAGGAAATCAGGTTTTCATTCGCATCAGACCAAATAAGAGCACCATACGGTTTGGAAAAGGGACAAAATTATCACCCCAATTTATTGGGCCGTTCGAAGTCTTGGAAAAAGTTGGACCTGTCGCCTATCGTCTTGCACTGCCACCCCACTTGCACAAAATTCATAATGTATTCCATGTATCTACCTTACGACACTATATTGCTAACAAATATCATAATCTTCAATGGAAAAAACTGCAGGTATCAGATGAGGGAACCATTACGTATACTGGAACGTAGGGTTGGACAGTTCAAGAACCGAATGATAGACCAAGTTAAAGTCCAGTGGGACAAATATAGTCCTGGATCAACGACATGAGAAGACGCTGAGGCCATATGCAAAAAATACCCCAACTTATACTAAATTTTGAGAAACTGGAAATCTTATTTGTATATGACTACTCTATTTTGATACTTGAGACACTATTTTGAAATATCACGTAAAGATGAGTTTACTTTGCTGGTACATGGATACCCATAAAGATATGATGTTACTTAACTCTATTGATACATGATATATGTTATTTGCTTAACTTTACTAGTACATGGATACTAATATGAAATATGCTATTTAAATTAACATTGCGGGAATATGAAATCTAGATCGTAGATTATGTTATAAATAAGACTATCTATCAATCGTTTCATTTTTGCATCTCAATATGTTTGAAGGAATAGAAATAGAAGAGTAATTACATTTTAAATATGAAAGCTAAAAGCATTAGTATATAGACTGAAAATGGCTAAATACATTGTATCATAGATGACAACATGTATGAATTATATAGGAGCTGTTATCTAGCGAGAAATTGTATTGAATATATGGATGCATATGTTGTAATGTGTGTACAAGTGTTTACATTGCAGATTGTGTACAAGTGTTTACCTTGCAGAACACATCGTTACCAAATCAATCATGTGATGACAGAATTCCAAGAATAGTTGAGACTCCATGAGATTCTATGATAGGGTGTTGACCCTAGTCCTACTAGGAGGGGTGGAGGTGTTAACCACCGTTTATCCTCCAAACCCTGGAGTCATGGGAGGACTGTGTGAGTCACGCTCCCCTAGACGTGTGATGATGACTGCCGGATGCCTACTGGTAAATTATGACACTCTTAAGGTCTATGAATGGTTGGGTTAGTAAAACTGATGCCATGGAATATTCTTGTAGAGGACGGATAGGATGGGAGCGGAAGATATTAGGGAGGATAGGATGATTCTAGAATAGCTTGGAGACTCGGTTGAGACGAAACATAACAATTAAATTACAAATACATAGATATTCAAACAAAAAGTCAATCTTAAAGTACAAACCCTACACAATCACTCTAAATCTCTAAAGCAATTATTGATATGATTATATAAAATCCTAACTTTGGGACAAAGTTTTCCGAAGAGAGGAAGTATGTAATGACCCATTTCGATTTATAAGCGAAAGAATATTAGGATGTAAACGACGTATGCATATGGTAGCTACATATGCATACATCGCATACACCGCACTAGTATACATACTTGCTAATATTGAGAATAGCTAAGTAGGTTAATAAGTCAATTATGAAAATAGAACTTTAACTACCTTGATATAATAAATATGTTGAGTGAGACCTTTAAAAAATATCAAGGTAATATCTGAGTTTGGGTAACGAATTGAATATCATAATGCATTTCTATCTTGCCGAGATATAATGAAATATCAAGCTAGGTACTTAACAGGTATACTGCTCTTATATACGTATGTATGTTAAAGCATTGATCAAGATAAATATAATTAAGTACAAATTATATTTAAGTGAACAAATGAAGTAATAATATAATTTGATTAAAATTATAAAGTTAATTTAATTAATTTAAAAACAAAATATAATAAAATTAATCTTAAAGTAATTAAAGAAAATAATATCTACATAAATGATTTGATAATATCTACATAAATGACTCTATAAATATCTTCATAAATGACTATAATATCTACATAAATGACTCTATAAATATCTCCATAAATGATTATAATATCTACATAGATGAAGGGGTGATTCAAAAGTTATAAAAGGGAGGAATATGAATGAGAAAGAGAGGTTTTTCCTTTGCTACTTTCTGCACACAGAAGAAAACTATTGTCTGAGGAAATAGTGAGTGGTGCAAATTAGTTCTGAAACGAGTCTTCACTGTTCTTGGAATTCTGAGCACGGGGCATAAGAGATATTTTCTGGATCTAGGATTGCTCTGGAAAATCCTAGATTGGCTGGGAGGAAAAGATTTATTTGGTAACACGTTCGGTGCACCCACGTGATTGGCCACAACCCAACACATCACCAAATTCGTCCCAGGTATTCCTCCGTGAATAAATTTGTTATTTATGCGAGTAAAATTTGTTGCCGGTCTCAATTCATTTTGATTTATGCCTCAATATGCAAGTAGAAAAATTCTGAGTAAATGTCCCGGTTTCAAGGCTCTACATATGGTGCAAGTAGAAAAATTCTGGGTAAATGTCCCAGTTTTGGGGCTCTACATATGGGACAAGATTGTCCTTTATAGCTTCTACCATCAGTGTCATAGCCAGTATTTTTGACTCTCTGAACTTCACTTTATTTGCATCACTAGATCCTTCAGTAGGTTTCTTCACTTTTCCTCTGACTAAATCCAAGACTTCGTTCTTTTCAAGAATGTTCGATTCTTTTCTTCCATGACCTGTAATTTGATGTTCCTTCTAATATGTTCACTCGCTTTATTGTGTTAGACATTCTCCTTGAAGATAGTAAGCTTCTTTCCTTATAAGGTCTCCTTCTATGATCCCTTAATCAACTTCTTGAGATTCCTTAGATTTATCTTTTTCCTCCTTCTTCACCTTAGCTCTGAAACCATGTTAGAAAATCAGAAAGGCAGAAAGATTTTCTTATACTTGATAATTACTTGTGAGATTCTTGAGTTCTTATTAACTTTGTTATGTTCTTCTTATATCTTAGTTCATCAAGCAATTACCAAAACAATAGTACAAAGATCAAGGACACCAGATGTAGGTGAATAGCCAAGGAAAAACCCAAATCTAGTGGAAACCCCATTCAACAACTCTTCCTTAAGTAGTTTTCCTGAGATAATCCAAGACTCTTGACTTGGACACGGACTTCCTCCACACCAAGTCATCTCTTTCTTCCAGCAGCTTCGATCTAGTCCTTCGACCTTGAAGCAACAAAACTTAGATCTATGCAGCATCAGTTACATCAACCTATGCAGCACTTCGACTTGTGTAGTAATTCTACTTATGTAGTAGTAATACTTCAACCACAACAACTTCGACCTAGCAACAATAACTCGCAACAGTAAGTTTGACCTAGAAGCAACAACTAGCAGCAACAACTTCAATGCAACAATACATACTTCGATCTTCCTTGAAAGTCCACACGTGTGAGATAAATGGCCCAAAACTTCAATCCCACAACTTCTTGTCTCCTCCAACATCGTACTTTTTCATTGTCTCTTCTTGAAGATCGAACTTGTGCGTGAGTGTGTCCTCCAAATGAATCAAACTGCTTCAATATATAGGATTCTAGTGAGGTCGAATTACCCTTCTTAAGGCGACTTGGTGTGGAGGTGACAAATGATCTATTTTACTCAATAATAATTCTTTTTACATGATTCAAAAGCCCAAAAAGGGTCTCATTAAATGTACAATGACTCTAATGACTCATTATGAATCCTAGAAGTCTTCAATGGGGACTTTGACTAATAAAAGATGACCGAAGCATGAAACCCATGCTTTAATAAGTCATAATAATAATAATAATAAATTTCTTTTCATTCTTTTCATAAGTACATTTCATTATGACTCAAATACAATTATGAAGACCGAACCTAGTTACATTTTTCAACACTCAACAAGGCAATGTCAAAAATTCCGAAGATGAAGAGATTAAGTTAAAGGATATCAACTTCTATATGACTAGTGAGGATCATCAACTTTTCTTTGTTACTTTGGACATAAATGACAGATTACTCCACAATTGCATGTTAGATTCCGGTGCATCTACAAATGTTATGACCAAGAAGGTCATGGAGCAATTAAATTTAAGAATTTCTAGGTCATATCATAACATTCGTTCAATGTACTCTAGAAAGGTTGAAGTCCTTGGTGTAGTTGAGGATTTACAAGTTGCTTTAATTGATTATCCATATAAAATCATTACCATGGACATAGCAATCATTGATGTGTTAGATGTGTGGGGAATGCTTCTATCCAGGAAGTTTGCAGCAAATTTATGTGGGTACATTCAGAGGGATTTATCTTATGCCACTATCCTCGCAGTAGCAAGAGGAATGGTCAATTTATATAGAGAGGTAGAAAGAAGGTATTATGTAGAATATTCAAAGAAGTTGGGAAAATGGTGAACAAGTTGTGCCACAGGAGCATCCACCTCATTTGAATCAGAGATATGTCACTTTTTCCACCACCCATCCCCTCCGCTAAGCAGGAATTGAAGAAGATTTCAGATTGACAGAGATATGCAACGCAGTGACGAGCAGTCACACCAACCGAAGATGGTCAAATTTCAGCACAAGACATCTGAAAAGTAACCAATTGATCTACTACCAGTCTGCGAACAGATGCTCGAGATTGTTCCGCATCGATGACATTGGATGCCATAGGGCATCATTTTGTATAGTATCTCTAAACCTACTCCCTTTAATTTCATATCAGTAGATCATTTTACTTTTTGCATTTATATTATGTCATTTATATTTCAGTGTATTAGAGTAGATTTTTTGTTCCAAGGATGTTTTCTATATATGCATGATGATTTTGATGTTGAATTGATATATATTTGATGGACTTTTGTTTCCTTGGATGCAGGATTCTGGGGTCCTCACATTACTTCATGGAAGCAATGTGTCCCCATATGGAGCTAGATATTGCACTCAAATTGTCAAAGTTCCAAGGAAGCGGAAGTGCCTATTTTTTCAACAAGGATCGGATCACCTATCAACAGTCTGTGCGCCATGGTCACCCTATTCTGCGAGTTATATGATGTAAATGATCTTAGTAAGACCTTGAGTATATGTATCAACCTAGGTAAGCCTATGATTTTGGCCACAAATTTCATCCTAGGAGGTTTTTTAACCTCACTGATTACCTATATTTCTAAACAAAGCTAATCAGAAGAGATTTTTCCCATCTAGCTTAAACCTCCAAAGTTAGGGTGAAATTTATTGTCGAAATATTAGGTGAGTCCTAGTGTTTTAGTCGAGTCTAATGTAAAAGTGGTTAGGGAATAATTTAACCTAGTTGACTTAATTATTTTATTACAAATTGCTTTGTTTACTAAATCATATTATGTCGCAGATGGGTTGTGTCTTTAGGGTCTATCCAAATGTGTATTCCGCCTTTGAGGTTTATAATTATAAAGTCTAATGTATTAGAGGTTGGAAAAATAATTAAACCCCCTCATGTGTAAATTAATTAAAGTTTCTGGCAAAATAAAATTAAATCCTAAGCCAGAAAATTAATTAATTACAGTCAAGTGAAGTTGTCTTAGGAAAATTAATTCTTCAAGTGGAAAAAATCGTGGGTCTTAAAGAAATCAATTTTTAAAGGTCTTCCAGGAAGGGAATATTGGATATTTCAAGAGAATTTTGACCCTTGGACCTTGGTGGTTAAGTCAAAGTCAATTTTATGAGGAAATTAGCGCAAAATAATTAATTTTGAGTGAAAAATCCTTAAAAATAAAAAATCAAGGGCCAAGATTAAAAGATCTTGAAGTGTTTATCAACGACCAAGATTATTTTGACAAGGATCAAAGAAACTAGCCGTTATTTTTCCACTTGGAGGATTTATCTATAAATTAGAAAGTCAGTTGAGTCTCTAGTAATCCTGATCTCTGGCTATAATATTGTTGCTGAAGTATTTTTGTAAACTATTGTCCTGCTGGGAATTATTTTTTCTGCCATAATAAAATACGTCAGGGTGCAACTCGAGGTGTTCTTGTTTGGCGATCTGTGGTAACTGGTATGTATTGACTACGAGCTTCTTATGTTGTGATTTATATGATTATTTTGAGATAATACATAGTGTTTGCAAGTTTTCAATCCTTGGTCTCCAAGTTCACAGACTGTAGGCAATGATCATTTTGCTTTGAACCTAAGTTTTTATATGGTGGATTAAATCTTCTCTAGGGCTATAGTGAGCATAAAATTTTGCTAAAGCATTTTTAGTCATTCATCAAAAGAAAAATATTATAAAAATTTTATCTCTCAAAATCTACTTGAAACCCATGTATGATTTGTAAAATAAGTTTGTAATTTTAATTGTAAATTATTTTTCTAACTTGGGTTGGGGTTTTTTGATTTATTTTGTATATATTTGGGGTTTTAGTATTGTATTTTTATTTTTTGCAAGTTGGATTAAGGGATCAAGTGAAGGAAGAGCTAGATCTAGGCCATTGAGGCTAAGATCTAGCCTCTTGAAAATTTTGCAGGGCTGCTCATTGAAGAAAATTGCAGCAAAATTTCGATCCAAAGAAGATTTTTTTTTTCGAGACAAGGGTTTTCAGTTTTAGGCCTCTCGAGACCAGATTCGGCCCCTCCAAGGCCAGCGTCGGCCTTCCTCTTCCCTGCGTCAGCCCTCTGACCCCTTGCGTAAGAGTTTTTGGCCTCTCTGAGCCTGGCTGTGAGGCCTAGGGGACTCGACCTCCTCTCCAGCCCCCTGCGCAGAGGGTTTAAGCCCTTTTTGGGCTAGTCGTGGCCATTTTTTTGGCCTCGACCTCCCTCTGGAAGGCTAGACGGCAATCCTAAAGGGATTTTTGTGGGCTTTTAGCCCTTGAAACCCCTAGTGTCCTCCTTTGTGGCCCTCCATTGCCCCTGCAACAAGCCTTTAAGCCTCTTCCTTCTCTAGCGTTGCCTCTTTCCGGCCTCCTCTTACCTTTTCAGCCCCCGATCTATCATCCTAGCATCCTTTGCCTTCAACACTGATCTTCCTTGGCCTAGCGTTGGCTCTTCTTGGCCATTTTCTGCTCTAGTTTTCTCTAAAACCCTAATCTGAAGTTTTTGGACTGAATACTTGGTGGTTTTGCAGGTTTGGAAGCTTTAAAATTCAGTTTTTTAGGTGCCAATTTTTTTCCCAAATTTTCAACAAATTTTGACCAAGGGATATTCAAGGCATTGGGCCTAGGGTTTGACCTCTAAACCCTAGTTTTACTTTTGTTTTATTACAACAATTAAATCAGTAAGAATTAAGCCCTAAAATCACATACTAAATGGTCAAAATTGGTCAAAGTTGCTAAATCTTGATCTTCAAGAATTTTGGCCTCTTGGGCATTTTGGATTTGGCTTAGATCTGATTTTTCGTTCGCTGGAATTTTCTGCATAATTGAAAATCTCATATTTTATGTTTCTGAAGCACACTCTTAATTAGGATAAAAAATTTGAAAATTTTCAATTTCAGTGAATTTCAGCGATTTTTGGGCATTTTGGGCAGCGTATTTAGCATTGTTAGCTTGCTGATCTGTCATTTATTTACTGCTGTAATAAATATATCAGATTTGAAATTTTCTAAGTCATATTCTCTAAAAGCCCTAAAAATTGATCTTTTCAAGTTTGGTGAGTTTTTACTATTTTTGGACATATTGGGTATTGTTTTTTTGATGTGATTTGCTTGTTGATCTGTTGGTTAATCTACTGCTGTAACAAATATTTCAGATCTGAAAATTTACTGAAGAATACATCTTAAGAAAGCTAACGCATCTGATTTTTCAGTTATTCAAGCTTACTTGGCAATTGGGCAAATTTTTGTCACATTGGGCAAGCATAGCCATTGTTGGATTGACATTTATTAACTGTTGTCATAACTTGTTTACTATTGTTATAAATTCTTTGCTGCTGTCATAATAGTCACTTGCTGGTCATAAAAAGATTATAGGAACATAAAAGTGCCCAAGTGTCTTCTATTTTGTTGTTTCTTGTTCCTAGCATTTGTATTGTGAAAGTGGCTAACGTTGTGTGCCTTTTGTGAGTTTATGTGTTATAAGAATTCATACTTCACATCTAATAAGCTCACTCACTAAAAACACTTAGATCATAAGTCAATCATTTAAGCAACGGGTGTCCATCCAGTCACTTGGTTTCAATTTACCACTAGTAAGAATTGTCACTCCATTAAGGCATTGGTTTCATAATAGAAAAATCTAATCCAATCAATAATCTTGCTCAAATTCAACCAAGTGGCTGTTGAGATTTTGTGTATTTGGGGTAGAATCAGATGTGCTCTAGCTCCGAAATTTTGTGGAGGGACTAGAGTACACTTGATCTACAAGACCCAGAAAGAGATTTGGGAAATTTCATCTGGTTTGGGAGATATTTAATTAATTAATTATTTTAATGTATTTCCTGAGTCTAAACTTAGGAAAACGAAATAATCAAAGTTAATTAAATTAAACATGTGATGAAATTGTCTTAAATCACACGGATCAAGCTTTCTTTTAATCTTAGCCATTGATTCAAGATCTGATCAAGATCTTATCATGGTCGTTGGTTTCCCAACGAGAAAAGTATAAAGGAAAGGCTTGGGGTCATTTGTAAAGACACACGAGCACTGAAGCTATAAGTTGAGGTTCTAGGGCAGGGTTTGCTAAGAATTCTCAGAAGTGTTTCAGCTGCAGAGAGGGGAGTTTAGACAAAGGGGATGATCTGATCCCAATGTCTAGAATCAGCTAGAGACAAAGATCAACTGAGAGAGGCAGTGCAGAGAAGCAGTGGAAGTAGTAGCAGAGAGGGCAGCTGCTGCGCAGCGTAGAGGCAGCTTCAGCTACGCAGGTGCTGCGTAGTCACTCCCAAGGCAGCGTAAGGCAGCTGGAAAACCTTAGAGGTTACGCAGAGACCCTTAGGGGAAGCGTAGGGACTGCGTCACCCAGTCTGGGGTAACACAGCCCTTTCCAGGCCAGCGCTGAGGGACACAAGGGTTGTAGAGGCTGACGCAGGGGCTTCAGGGGCAGCGCTGGGGTTTCTATGGCCTAATTTTGGCTGAGTCCTATAAATACCGTTTGAGGGTCTGGATCAGTCATTATTTTGTCTTTAGAACAACCAGTGAGAAGCAGATCTATTCTATTTCTGTCGGGTTTTTCAGATCGGGAACCCAGATTTGCTGTATTCAGAAAACTCTTAATAGTAAAACCCTCCAGCAGCTAGTAGACCGGTTTTCCCGCATTGAGTTTTTCCGGGGACTATTTGTCCAGAAAATCACTGTGTCACTTTGTCACTAGCAGAAGGCTGAAGGTTCTTGATGCAGAAAGCATTAGGAAGAGTAGCAGAAGGGCAGATCTGAAGGGACAACACAGTTTTTAGAGAAGTAGAGTTATGCAGAGGGTAGGGTGATGCAGTCTAATGCTGTCTCCCAGCAGGCCGATGCACTTACTGCGCAGAGGCAACGTAGAGGCAGTGATGGGATCGTTTGTAGCCAGCCAATGTGACGCAGATTTGAAGCTGTTAGATCTAGAAGAGCTTGAAGCAGAGCTGCAGAAATTCAGAAGGTGTTGGTGGGGTTAAGTTTATGAAGTTTTCAAATCTTTAGCCTAAGCACTAGTGACAGAGCGCGAGGAAATCAACTTCTCAGAAAGTTTCTAGCCAAAGAAACTTGTAGATTGATCAGAGGATCAAAGAGCGCTGAATCATTGTTGATTTGGCAGATTTCCAAGAAGGGAAATCAGTTGTTAGAAGGAGCAGAAGGTGCCTGTTTCGCCAAGGGTCTTAGATCCAATTCTCTAGCAAAGAGAAAGGAAGCTCCAACACATTTTTGAGTAGATGGCTCCTCATGGACTGCGTGATCAAGACAGATTGGATGGCCTTTCCAACTTCTCAGTTTGGAAGGCTAGGATCCTGATAGTCCTAGAGGCATATCATCTAAGAGACCATGCAAAACAAGTTCTGGCCACACCGACTGATGTAGATCTCCTAAGGAAGCATAATGAAGCTGCTGGACATGCTAAGCGGTTGATCATGGATGGAATTAAGGACCATAGTGTCCCACATATAGCTGAAAAGAAGACAACTAATGAGATGTGGAAGGCCTTAACTTCCCTATATGAGGGACAGTCTGTCCAAAGGAAGATGCTGTTGGAGACTTAGGTGCAGTCATTCATGATGACCAAGGGAGAAGACATGGAACATTTCCTCTTCAGAGTGCAGTCGATCAGAGATCAGTTGACTGCAACGAGTGCTAAAGTGGAAGATGAGGTGATGGTCAGGATTGCTCTCAATGCAGTCACAGATGAGTGGGAAACCTTTGTCCAAAGTATCTATCGCAGAGCGGCCCTCCCAGATTGGGACAACTTGTGGGCAATTCTGCGTCAAGAAGAACTCTGCAGAATCACCAAAAAGCAGTATAGCTCTGGATTGAGCAAAGTGAAGAAGGAAGATGAAGAAGATGCAGCCTTGGCATCAAAGAGGCAGCAGGGAAAGAATATGAAGGATCTGTCAAAGATCAAGTGCTTCCAGTGTGGTGAATTAGGACACTTTGCCAGCAATTGTCCTCAGAAGAAAAAGGACAAGGAAGCTTCTTCTTCCAAGGCTGCTGTGGGGGATGATGGATCGGAAGATGACGCAGCCATGAGGGCTCATGAACCATGAAAGTGTTGAGAAATTGGAGGGTTGGTGATTAATTCAAATCCTCTTCTTGATAATTACTTGTGAGCTTACTTGAGTGACTTATGTCTTCTCTTCTTTAGCTTATTTAGTCTTTCATCAAGTCATCTATCAAAATACACGAGACACAAAATTAGGCTCCTAGAGCCAGGGCAAAACCTCTCTCTCTTGGAGAGGAAAACTCGTAAGGAATTCTTCTTATGAATCTTCAATGTAGAAATTTCCTTTTTCCCACCCCGGTTTTCAGTTTCACCTTATTTCTCCAAATAGTTAAATGCCCTTTCCCATATCCTTACATTCAACAAACTGGAAATTTTTTTTTTGCTGAAAAGACATTCTGGAAAATTTACAGAATGCTGGAAAATGCAGAAATAAAAATCACCAAGCATAAAACAACGATTCAACACATTTAACACTGATATTTTTGGTCAACATGACCCTGGAAAAACCCCCTACAACTCTTGGGGAAAACTAGTTTGAGAGCTTCTCTTTTATTTTAGATCTTGGCACTAGGTGAACGGGAAAACTCGAGAAAAATTCCGTGGTGGAGTTTCTGAGACTTATCTCGATTTCCGTGCTTGCACACTGCCTCGGAAATTGTGCCAAATCAGCAACAACAGAAAACAGAAAATTTACAGCACCTTAGGACAGCATTAAATGCTGTACGACCACCTCGGGAAGCGTGCCGAAACAACCGTACTTTGCTGTACGGACTATACATATTTTGTATAGCAACCTCTCTTGAAATCCATGCCAAAAAAAATAGAGTTGTAGTTGCTGTCCTCTTCCTCGGTTTTTGTGCCGGAAATGACAGCCATCCTCTTCCTTGAAAAACGTGCCTGATTTTTGTGCCTTGGAGTGCGTGCTTGTTGTTGTACCCTCTTCCTCGATTTATGTGCCTCCTCACTTGGAAACACTGCCTCTCCTTTGTTGTACGGATTTTCTGCCTCGGTATGTGTGCCAATAAATGTTGTTGTACCTTTGCTGAAATCTCTTCACTGCTGCCCTCCTTCTTCTCACTGCTCAGAAAAATCTCCAGCTCTCCTTCTCTCCTTCTCCCAATCTGCTCATGAAAGAATGAATGACCTTTTCCTCCTTTTCCTCCTTTAACCTAACCCTAAGTGACTTTTGGGGAATCCCTAAATCCAATGGATGAAATAGATTGAGATCTAGGGCTGAGATTAAATGCTCATTTAAATCTCCCTTTCTATTTTTTAATTCACCCCACTTTAATAAAGACCCACTTAGTCATTTATTTCCAAAGTCACTTTTCCTTTCTAATTTTACATTGACTTTATTAAAGTCACTTTAAAAATTAGACTTTAGTAACTTTATCACTTAAAGTCACTTTTAAATTAGATTTGACTTTATAACTTTATAAAGTCACTTTAGGAGAAAAAATTAAATTCTTTTGGACACTTTTCCCTAGGCCAAAGATCAAAGCCTTAGGGAATCACCTGTCCTCTGGTAACCAAATTTCAACACTCCCTCTTACCGAGGAAGGTGTTCCTCACCACACCCATCTTGTCTCTGAAGTAGACATGCTTGCCCCGTGGTAAGGCATTGGTAAGAATATCTGCAACCTGCTCATCAGTGGGAATATACTCAAGCTTCACAGCTCCTTTCTGAACATAGTCTCTGATGAAATGATATTTGATCCCGATATGCTTTGACCTATCATGAAATACTGGATTCTCCGTGAGTTTAATGCAACTCTGATTATCACAGTAAATCACTGAAGGTCTCAACGGCTAACCAAATAAGCCAAACAACATCTTGCGAAGGCAGATGGCCTCACAACTAGCTAGACTGGCTGCCATATACTCTGCTTCCGCTGAACTCAATGCTACTGACTGCTGCTTTTGGCTGAACCATGACACCATTGCCGAACCCAACCCAAAACAACACCCTAAAGTGCTCTTCCTATCAGAAGCACAACCTGCCCAATCAGAATCAGTGTAACCTGCCAATCTCACTCCATCCCCCTGCTTGTAATCCAGACCATAATCCACTGTCCCCTGCAAGTACCGCAAAATGTGTTTTGCAGCCACCCAGTGAACCTTCCTAGGCTCACACATAAACTGACTCATCGTGTTGACTGCAAAACAAATATCTGGGCTAGTGTTGACCAAATACATCAAGGAACCAATCAGCTGTCTGTACAATGTGGGATCCACCAACTCGGAATCCGAAGCATGAAGCTTCTTCAAGTTGGTGATCATCGGTGTCGACATGGGTCTACAATCCTCCATGTGGAATCTGCCAAGGATGTCCACAATATACTTCCCCTGTCCCAGGAAGAAATGCCCCTCCTCCTGCCAAACCTCCAAACCCAAAAGTAATGCATCAAGCCGATGTCCTTCATCTCAAACTCCGCCGCAAGATCTCTCTTGCAGTGCTCTATGAGTCTCTCTGCACCTGTAATGACTAAGTCATCCACATACAGCACCAGAATGAGAGGCTCCTCACCTATCACAATATAGTAAAGGTTCGGATCTGCCTCACTCTTTGTGAAACCCATCTTCTGCAAGTATGTATCTATCTTGGAGTACCAAGCTCTGGGAGCTTGCTTCAGGCCATAAAGGGCCTTCTTCAGTCTGCACACATGGGACTCCTTCCCATGCACCTCAAAGCCCTGTGGCTGCTCAATGTACACCTCCTCTTGTATGAAGCCATTGAGAAATGCGATCTTCACATCCATCTGGTGGATCTTCCAACCCATCTCTGCTGCTATCGATATAATGGAGCGGATCGAAGTATATTGAGCCACGGGAGCGAAGGTCTCCTCATAATCTACTCCCTCTACTTGGGAGAACCCTCTAGCCAAAAAGTCGCTTTGAATTTCTCAATGCTGCCATCTGCAGCATGCTTTACCTTGTAAAGCCATCTGGAAGTAACCACGGATTTGCCCTCAGGCCTCGGCACCACCTCCCAAACATCATTCTTCATGATAGAAGAATACTCCTCCTGCATGGCCTCTCTCCGGACCTGCTGGCTAGCTGCCTCCTCATAGCTAGAAGGCTCAGAGTCAAGGATGCTGGTAGCCATTGCCATATAGCTACAAAACCTCTCAGGTGGTCTGCTCTCTCTGACCGGCCTCTTAGGCCCAGCAACAGATGTGGCCTCTCTTAAGGTGTCCTGCAGCCACTTGGGCTTCCTCTTCCCTGAGCATACTTCTCCCATTGGAGAATGAAACTCCTCCTCCTCCTCATCATCAGGAGCCTGAACTCCTAACTGTCTGTCTGCTGTCCTCCTGCCTGCACCTGAACCTGTAGAAGCTGAGGTACCGTGTGAACTGTCCATCAGTGGAGTCCCTAGTGAACTGCTCTATGGACTGCTCTGCATGCTGCCCGAAGCACCACCCCTCTGACTTTGTGAGCCACTGCTCACTGATGGACCTGACATCGTCATAGATGTACCTGCGGATCCTCCTGATCCCTGCCCACTGGATCCCTGTAACTGACTCAGCTGCTGCTGAGGGTCTGGCTGATCCAGATACTCTAACTCCCGTGACCTCCTAAGGGCCCTATCCTCCTCGAACTTCACATCCCGCCTGACAACAACTTTCCTCTGTAATATCCCGAAAGGGAAATAGACAGCAATACAAGCATACGACAATATAGGAAATGCCGAAAATAGAACATAAAACAAATACACATAAAAATGCCGGAAATGCTAAGCCATTTTATTAATCTGAGAATATAATGAGATACAATGGATAATCAGAATAAATGCACCTATCCTTGTTCAAGGCAAGTGAAGAACCCTCTCAGAAAAACAGGAAATGGCTGCTACAAGAACTGCATCCCAGCTGCTGGAAGAAACTGCCGTAAACTGCTGCTGCTGGAATGAACTGAAGCTAGGGGCTGATCCCCTTGCCGGAATGAGCTGAAAATCGGTAGACCACCTGAACTCACCACCCCGGACAAAACCCAGAAACCATATACAAAACGGACCACCTCCAAAAATCACCCCCAGAAACCCTCCTCCTAGAAAAACGCTCTCCCTCCGAGGACTGCGCAGACACCAACTGAAATAGACTGAAATGGGGCCACAACTCCTCAGGAAACTCACCAAATGATAAACGCTGAACCTCCACACCGGAATAGGCCTGAATCTCCTGCAGAAATCTCTACCACTGAACAGCTCCACTCAAACTGCGTCCTCCCTCCAAGGACTGTGCAGTCACCCAACGAAGCTCAGCTCCTCAGCAAAACTCCCAACAAAACACATGCAAATCTCCTGCTAAAGACTGAAGAAAAACCTTGCCCGAGCAGGCACTCGAAGTCCCCCGGGGCCAAGGGTGAGATCTCCGACTGGAGACACTCAGTCGCACTAAACAGTGCTGCAGACCGACTAAACAGCCAGCGTGCTCAAGTAGACAGAAGTCTAGCTCAATATCATCAACAATATCAATAATGCCCCAAATGAGGAGGCTCCTCCCCCTTTTATAGCATTGGTTTCCCTCCAAAACCAACGTCCTCTCTCTCATTGGCTCCTCCACGTGGTGTGTGGCCCCCCTTGGCTCCCCCCTTAAGTTACAACGTTGCATCTACTAGGGAAACACTTTATTTTATTTAAGTGAGTTAGACCCTTTTTCTCACTTTTATTTATTAATAAACTATAGTCGGCAAAACTATACAAAAATCAAATATTCCAATTAGCGGTGCTAATTAGGAATATTACAGTCTCCCCCGACAAAACGTTGCTTGTCCTCAAGCAACTGAAGTGATGGATGCTGTAAAGTCTGCTCGCTCTCCCAAGTGGCATCCTCATCCGGCAAAAATTGCTTGTCCTCAAGCAACGCTTGAACAAGCCTACTCTCTAGCTGATGCTCCCCACCAATACTGCAAAATGTGCCTGGGTCCCACTGAAACCTCTCTGCCTCCTGCATCACCCTGATACGAAGGGATATCTCAATGCCGGGATCCCAGAGTGACCTCTCACAGTACCAGCCAACCAATAATCCTCCCGGATCCCATCGCCACCGTGGCCAATAATCGCCCAAGTCCCACGGCTCGGACTGTGCACTGCCTCTGGCTATGACTAATGCTCTAAGAGGTGAAGACCACCAATAAGCATCAATGCTCCTGGGCTCCTGCTGCGTTGTACCTGTAGCTACATATGCTACCCCTCCAACTGCATACCAACTCATCACCTCTCTCCAATCCACGTCGTGACTCAATCCCATGCTGATCCTGCTCTCCTGAAATTGGGAAGGAGTCCTGAAGTAACGATAACTGGTGCCCTCCTGTCGACTGGGATCTGTAACATCTACTGTGTCCAAGGGCCCCTGCTCCACTGTGCTCCCTACGAAGAATATCGTACCATCAAGAGGGTACCAACTCATGATCTCCCGCCAGTCCATCTTGGAGGAAGCATCCGATGTAGCAACAACAACTGCATGTGGAACATGCCTGGAAGGTTGCCGCCAACCCGTAATCATCTCCCACTACCAAACTATCACATCTACCTCCAACATCTCCAGAGGATATGGATCTGTAGCTGCTGTCACGGTACTCGGTGTCTGTGCATCTGACTGCTCCACCTCAAAGGATGACCCCAATGCTAGCCACATATCCATCATAGGCTCAATGTGGGTACCCATCTGGACCTCACCCAAGGAAATGTCATGCCTGATGTCCATAGTATCCTCCTCTGCTGACTCAGGCTCCATCATGTGCTGCTCTAGCTGAAGCGTCACAAGTGACTCATCACCCAGAGTATCTCCTATACAGTCCCCTGACTGCTCACCCTGCACACTGTAATACGGCTGCAATCTACTGTCATCATGCCTGCATGACTGCTCTTGCTCCACAGAAGCAACCTCAACTGATCCTATGGACTCATATGAAAGAGTCCTCACCCTGGCATACAGAAGGAATGCCCTCCTGTTCTACCTCCGCCACCTCATCTGCATTGAATATGCCATCCACCCTCTCGATGAAGTGTCGATACAATGTCTGGAGTCCAGACGCATGCTAGGATGCTACCTCTGCTGAACCCAATATCCTCTGCTCATGCATGATCTCAACATGCCCTGAGGGAAAAATGATGCATGTCTCCCTCATGACCTGCTCCCCAAGCGTAGGCTCGACAATGACTAATGTGCCACCACTGCAGAGGATCATCTCATCCCCTAAACTGTGGCTGTCAACTAGCGTACTGACCCAGTGCCACCGCTGAGAAGTCTCTCGCCTAGTGTGCTGAGGGCCATCCAAATGTCGTGGGTGTGCCTCACGGACCCTGCTGCTCATGCCCAAAGTGCCAAAGGACAACAACAAAATCAGTTGTGCCCATGAGTGATGTAGAAGAGTGTCGGATGTGTGAGTCCCCACAAATACCATCAAGTATCGCTCCTCTGTCTCCTCATCGATCCTGGGTGAAATACCCCCAAAGGTAAGCCCAGTGTCCCTGCCTGTGAGTCTCCCTGGATGCAATACTCTAAGACCTGCTGTGCCGCGCCGTACGCCCTCGCAAGCCACCGGTCATCCATGTACTCCTCAACATGCCACTGCACACTAAGGCATACCCCTGAATACTGCTGGATACCCCATGCTACTGCCGTACCACCCGGTACCGTCTCGTGCCCTGACTGTGTCCAGGAATCTGTCACTCCCCGCGTGCTCTCAATGTGATGTAGGGCACTCCTACTCCACAATGCAGTCCCACACACTACGGTACACCACCATGTAGCTCCATGTCCACCAGTAGTCCACTGATCAATGCTAGAGGCTCCCACACATCCATGGATGTGATGTCCTAGAGCTGTGCCTCTACATATCGGACTACCACCAATCGGTATCGTCATGTCCACCGTCACATCACTATACCCACCGACAAATGGATCATCACTGCAAATCCTCCTCGAGGGGTCCGAGAAGTGAATCTCCCTATGGGTCAGTAGTGTTACCACCACTACTCGGCTCCACTGCGTCCTCTGTCCCCCACACAAAGGTGAAGAATCCTTGGCCCCATACAAGGTGCCATCTGGTGGCCTGCCAATGCCACCTCCTTCGACAAGCTCCTGCCAAGGTGTGCTGACCACCCCGTGATCCCGTGTATGAATGTCATGCCAAGACAACCTAGGGAGTCTGCCCATAAACTGGTTGGCCACTGGAGCTGACCGAAACTGCACATGCTCTACTACTAGGCCAACAGTACTCTCCAAGACATAGTCAGCCGACCTGCCTGGGAAACGATAGGTGATCCCACCTGGATCCCAATGCCAATCTGGGGTTCCTGTATTCCCCATGCATAGAAAATCTTGCTGAGCTACACTCGGATCCATCACTATCTCCATAGCCCGCTCCACCAAGTACCAACTCAAAATCTCTCGCCATCCAACCTCAACATGTGGATGCTGTACCCTGTGCAACTCTGATCGTCTCATACCGCTATCCAAGTCAACATATGAGATCTGACTAGGTGGCTCTGCCTCTCTCTCTCCAACGGGAAGAGATGACCTAACAACACTGCTAGTCCCATCCATGCATGCCTGAAGGGGAATGATCTGACGCTGCAATGTGCCCTCGGGTTGTACCATCAGGGAATCTAGTTGTTCCCCAATGCGGGCCAACTTGGCACAAGTCACTCCCATACCCTCCAGCTCCTGGTCCTGCAACAAAATGGCCTCCCGTACTGACGTGGCCTTCTCTCTCAAAACTCGAAGGTCCGTCCGAAGCCGATGATACCGCTGTCTGCGACCATCATCCAATACCTTTGACCTGCTAGTGCCTCATCAAAGGTGGATACATCTCCTGACACTGCACCCACCTGGGTGCTGCTACCACCCGAAGACTCGGACGCGACTCTGGTCATCACCTCAATGGATGGCTCTACTGGGGTAGGCTCTACCTTCTCCACTACCACATCAACCGACACGGCCGAGGAGGTCTCCAATGAGGGTGAATCCTGTGTCACACTAGGTGTAACCTCAGACTCCCTGCAATCCTGTGTTCCCTCATCCTCCAAGTGCGAGGTAACCATTTTAATGGTTTCCCTCTCCGATACTCGGTCAAGCTGGAAAGAGGTATCCAACTTGTCCACCCAAGCTTTTTTTGAGCGCCTGGATGACCCGTCAAATGTCGGTAGATGGAATCTGTCCACTGTGTGCTGTAAGCCCCCATCATGTGAGCGCCTGTTCCCTCTGTGAAAGTTGTGAGGTCTACTATCACGCTGGAGCTCGACAAAGTCTCTGAACGAGAGAGCCTCCATGAACTCCTGCCCATATGCCTGGTACTCTGCAAAATAGTCACCCATGTGGCCCGGCTCCGGCTCTCGCTGTGCTGCTGCCCCTGCGTCCTCTGCTAGGAAGGTAGGCATGGTGGATCGCGTGGGTGCTGGAATATCCCTCTGTGCTCCCCTCTGTGCTCCTGCCCCTGTGTCCTCTGCTAAGAATGTGGGCATAGTGGATCGTGTGGGTGCATGCGATGCCATGATGGGGATAGCATCACGCACCGGCACATGATGGGACGTACCCGACCCCTCACCGATCTGAAAACTAACCTCCAACGCAGTGAGTCTCTGTGACACATCCTGCATGTGTTGGAGGAGCGTATCTCTAAATTTCCTCGCATCATCACCATCTGCCATTGGCACGTTCTGCTATGTGCCTACAGGCTCCTCAGAAACTGCACGGCTGCTGCAAAACCATACTACTACTTGAATTCGACCTCCGATTTACCCACTGAAAACTACTCAGAAAATTCTAGGAATTTGGGAAGGTGATCCTTGCCCAAAACCCAGAAAAACCCAGAAAAAGTTTCTTCTAATTCCAACCTTCAAAATTTGACCCTTTATATTTTGGCCCTTTTTCCAATTTCGTTTTTGGTACTGCAACTGCTAGTGCTCCAAAATTCCAGAAAACCTCTGTACGATCTCTTTCCCGATGTCATAGACCACAGGCTGAGCCAGAATTATGCTTTGATACCACTGTAATATCCCGAAAGGGAAATAGACAGCAATACAAGCATACGACAATATAGGAAATTGCAAAAATAGAACATAAAGCAAATACACATAAAAATGCCGGAAATGCTAAGCCATTTTATTAATCTGAGAATATAATGAGATACAATGGATAATCAGAATAAATGCACCTATCCTTGCTCAAGGCAAGTGAAAAACCCTCTCAGAAAAACAGGAAATGGCTGCTACAAGAAACTGCATCCCAGCTGCTGGAAGAAACTGCCGTAAACTGTTACTGCTGGAATGAACTGAAGCTAGGGGCTGATCCCCTTGCCGGAATGAGCTGAAAATCGGCAGACCACCTGAACTCACCACCCCGGACAAAACCCATAAACCATATACAAAACGGACCACCTCCGAAAATCACCCCCAGAAACCCTCCTCCTAGAAAATCGCTGTCCCTCCAGGACCAGCGCAGACACCACTGAAATAGACTGAAATGGGGCCACAACTCCTCAGGAAACTCACCAAATGATAAACGCTGAACCTCCACACCGGAATAGGCCTGAATCTCCTGCAGAAATCTCTACCACTGAACAGCTCCAACTCAAACTGCGTCCTCCCTCCAAGGATTGCGCGGTCACCCAATGAAGCTCAGCTCCTCAGCAAAACTCCCAACAAAACACCTGCAAATCTCCTGCTAAAGACTGAAGAAAAACCTTGCCCGAGCAGGCACTCGAAGTCCCCCGGGGCCAAGGGTGAGATCTTCGACCGGAGACACTCAGTCGCACTAAATAGTGCTGCAGACCGACTAAACAGCCAGCGTGCTCAAGTAGACAGAAGTCTAGCTCAATATCATCAACAATATCAATAATGCCCCAAATGAGGAGGCCCCTTTCTCACTTTTATTTATTAATAAACTATAGTCGGCAAAACTATACAAAAATCAAATATTCCAATTAGCGGTGCTAATTAGGAATATTACATCCTCTGTGCAGGAAAGTAAATCCGAAAGGCATTTGAGGTCTCACTGTAGCCCACAAAGATACCCTTCTTTGCGGTTGGCTCTAGTTTGGTCCTCTTCTCCTTGGGTATGTAGGAGTATGTGATACACCCAAAGATACGAAGATGACCAATATCAGGCTTCTTCCCAGAAAAAGCCTCCTCCGGAGTCATGTGCCCCAAGGCACGATGCGGAGTCCTGTTCTGCAAGTAAACAGCTGTGTTGCAGGCCTTTGCCCACAAAAACAATGGCAACCCCTGATCATGTAACATGGCTTTGGCAGCCCCTTCGATGGATCTGTTCTTCCTCTCCGCAACCCCGTTCTGCTGGGGGTTGTAAGGAATAGTGAACTCCCTCCTAATGCCTGCCTCCGCACAATAGTCAACAAACTCTCCAAGGGTGTACTCTCCTCCATTGTCCGACCTCAGGGACTTGATCTTCCGACCCGTTTGTAGTCTCCACAAGAGCTCTGAACTCCTGAAACCGCTTGAAGACCTCACTCTTGGTCTTCCAGAAATAAAATCACGGGAATCCTCCTGCGGTGATCATCAATGAATAAAACATAGTACTCATATCCACTCAAGGAAACATGAGACATCCGACCGCTCACATCGGAATGAATCAAATCAAGTATCCCAATCGCTCTGTTATCACTGCTGGGAAAAGGGGATTTGGCAAACTTGCCCATCGCACATCCTCTACAAGTATCAAAGTGATCAGTACTGAAATCTGGCACACCTGTAGTGATCTCCCGCAAAGTCCTCAAGGCTCCATGATACATATGCCCCATCCTGCGGTGCCAAATCTCACACAGCTCAGAACTGATAGCTCTGCTGTCGGTACTACTGCTCAATGCCAAAAGGGGCTGAAATGAAAACTTGTACATCTTTGCATGGCGTACACCTATCACTCTAGCTGAATCAGCTGGAGCGCCCCTGGGATACATCTGCACCTGTCCACCCCTGAACAGTATCTCATATCCTCTGTCCTCCAAAGCTGAGATGGATATGAGGTTCTTCCTCATCCCTGGCACATAAATAACATCTTACACCTTCAAGGGAGGTTTAGACTCCCTTTGAAATGTCAGTGTTCCAACACCGACTGCTCTAAAAAATCTGTCATCACCAAGTACTACCTCTATGTCAGTGCCACTCTCTGAAAGCTTTAAGAAGTACTCACGGACTCCTGTCATATGACGTGAAGCCCCATTGTCCACATACCAGATACCCGAAGATGCTCTAGTTAGTCGGGGAAATGCATCACTCCCTACGAACCTCATGGCGAGGTAATCTGCCTGACTAGGGGACTCACACGCAATGAACCCAAATTCCCCGGTCAAAGCGATGCGCAAAGTCCTCAACCTCTCGCGATCTTTGCTATGCTCACAGTTCTTCTTCTTCTTCTTCTTCTTCTCCCGGACACACAAGCGCATAGTGTCCCATCTTCGACAATTCCAACACTTCACCGGATGATCATACGTATGTTACCACTGTTTACCTTTACCTTTACCTTTGCCCCCACCATTACTTGTGGAACACTGTTTCTTCCCTTTGTCTTTCTTGCCTCCTGCCAACAGTGCTACATCCTCATCCTGCTCGACTGGCTTGGCTGCCCCAAGCTGACCTTTCCTGATCTCTGTTTGAATGCAATCATCTCAAAACCTCTCCCATGTGGGAAGGGTCTCACGTGCACAAACCCCATCAGCAAAGTTCATCCATGAACTGGGGAGGCCATTCACTGCTATCCGCACCAACTCAGTGGGTTGAATGACCTCTCCAATTGTTGCCAACTCATCTCTCACATTAGTAATCTTTGTGAGATATCTAGCTGCACTATCAGTCTTACCCATCTTAATGGTTTTCAGCTTCTCCTTCAGGACCATTTTCCGGTTCTCATTGGGACTTTGGTAGAGATTGGACAATGTTGTCCACATCTCATGAGCATTTCTCTTTCCTCTCACACGAGGAATGCAATGGTCTTTGATTCCTTCTAGAATTAGTTTTTTACCCTTGTTGTTCTTTCTATTATATGCTGCCAACTGAGTAGCATCAGTAGACACATTAACAGGCTGCTGTGTGGTATGAACCATGATATCCCAGACTTCTGCCTCCTCAAAGATACTCTGCATTCTCTCCTTCCAAACGCTGTAATTGGTATGCCCATCCAACCTATCCTCCACCCTCAATCCCAATGACATCCTGTTGTCCTAAAACTGAAAAATAGCACTGCTGTAGTAAAGATAAAAATTCTGTTTGTGAAAAAATCAGCTTGCTGGAATTTTCTGAGTGAAAAATCAGCAGGCTGTATTTTTCTCCTTGCTGTCCCAAACTGCACTTTCAGCACTCAAGCTCTGATACTATTTAGAAATTTCCTTTTTCGCACCCCGGTTTTCAGTTTCACCTTATTTCTCCAAATAGTTAAATGCCCTTCCCCATATCCTTACATTCAACAAATTGGAATTTTTTTTTTTTGCTGAAAACACAAATTCTGGAAAATTTACAGAATGCTGGAAAATGCAGAAATAAAAATCAGCAAGCATAAAACAACGATTCAACTCATTTAACACTGATATTTTTGGTCAACATGACCATGGAAAAACCCCCTACAACTCTTGGGGAAAACCAGTTTGAGAGCTTCTCTTTTATTTTTCTGAATATTGCTTTTTACAGTGAAACAGGGAAAACTCAGAAAAAATTCCAGCAACCAATTTACAGACTTATCTCGATTTCCGTGCTTGCACACCGCCTCGGAAATTGTGCCAAATCAGCAACAACAGAAAACAGAAAATTAACAGCACCTTAGGACAACATTAAATGCTGTACGACCACCTCGGGAAGCGTGCCGAAACAACCGCACTTTGCTGTACGAACTATACAGATTTTGTATAGCAACCTCTCTCAAAATCCGTGCCAAAAAAACAGAGCTGTAGCTGCTGTCCTCTTCCTCGGTTTTTGTGTCGGAAATGACAGCCACCCTCTTCCTTGAAAAACGTGCCTGATTTTTGTGCCTTGGAGTGCGTGCTTGTTGCTGTACCCTCTTCCTCGATTTCTGTGCCTCACTTGGAAACACTGCCTCTCCTTTGCTGTACGGATTTTCTGCCTCGGTATGTGTGCCAATAAATGCTGCTGTACCTTTGCTGAAATCTCTTCACTGCTGCCCTCCTTCTCACTGCTCAGAAAAATCTCCAGCTCTCCTTCTCTCCTTCTCCCAATCTGCTCATGAAAGAATGAATGACCTTTTCCCTCCTTTTCCTCCTTTAACCTAACCCTAAGTGACTTTTGGGGAATTCCTAAATCCAATGGCTGAAATAGATTGAGATCTAGGGCTGAGATTAAATGCTCATTTAAATCTCACTTTCTATTTTTTAATTCACCCCACTTTAATAAATACCCACTTAGTCATTTATTTCCAAAGTCACTTTTCCTTTCTAATTTTACATTGACTTTATTAAAGTCACTTTAAAATTAGACTTTAGTAACTTTATCACTTAAAGTCACTTTTAAATTAGACTTTAGTAACTTTATCAATTAAAGTCACTTTTAAATTAGATTTGACTTTATAAAAATTATAAAGTCACTTTAGGAGAAAAATTAAATTCTTTTGGACACTTTTCCCTAGGCCAAAGATCAAAGCCTTAGGGAACCACCTGTTCTCCGGTAACCAAATTTCAACATTCAAATGATAAGTACCATGACCAAGACTCAGACCCTTGACCTATGAATGCCTCCAAGATATTGCCACTGCTTCTTTGGCGACCTTTAATGCTGATCCTTCTTTTCTGCGCTAACTTGCACTGAAACACTTCTTCTCACTGATTCAGATATTAGATACTAGATCTTTCGAGATCTTATTCTTCACTTCGTATATCCTTGAATCTTCTTTACTTGAGGAGTAGTACTTTCATTGTAGGAAAGTAAATCACAGATTTACCTTCCTTACTCTGCAATTCATAATTCATTATAATTCTTACGCATCTATCTCAATCTTGTTGACTTCACATTATATCACATAATGTACTGCTTCCATACTTTGGACTATAGTTACATTTTGATCGCAATTTACCCAAACTTGACTGCAACTATCTTCTTATCAATCCGCATCCTTTTTTTGTTCTTGAGCACACACTTGTATCCATATTTACTTCTGTATTATACCTGCACAAGAATCTGCATCTGTCATTGTAGTATGACCTCTATTCTTTCTGATTTCAAGTCTGCTTACCAACGTTGTGATACATCAGAGAAATCCGCATTTTCTGTGAGAGAATAGTCCCCAAGACCAATCCACATTTCTTCCCTTTTACTCGCATATATATAGACCTTTATTTATATTATTGTTATCTCAAAACCATCCGCTACTTCTTACTTCAAATGAGCCGCAACATATTACTATATATAGTGCTCATGTCTTGCCTTTTTAGGCCGACCTACCAACATGATTGAGGGCGGACTTCACTACTGCATATAGGCCGACTAGGAGAGCTCATTTCCTAACGTTAATGAGGCTTATATAAGGGCTATCTTTATGCATCATACAGGAGCCATTCTTCACGGTATCATGACAAGATCTTGGAGCATATTTTTCTGACTCGACTCTTCATGTTCATGACTCTTAATTACATATATATTTAAAAGACAAATACTAATAGACATCAAGAAGTCGTCTATTGACCTATAATAAAATCTTGCTCATGAAACCCATGAAGAAAGTACAGCAAAAATACATTTTATTATCTTTGTCTTCTTCTTTACATAATTACATAGTCAATATTAAGACCGATCCTAGTTACACTTTTCAACACCCCCTCTTAACTAGGGAGGTACTCATACAGGTACATGGTCACTTTCAAATTGAAGAATCTCATTAGAAGAATCAGATTGGTAATCACATCCGTATAGCATCATATCAACCAACATTGTTCTATTGCAAGGCATTGACTAACAGCCACATCTCTGAACGAGACAATGGGCTACAATGCTGGCGAGACACATGACTTATAGACACCATAGTCATTGTCTCTCCAAGGTACATACTCCACCCGGGTGTTCTCAAAGTATGACCTTCTTGGACTATTCTTCTCTTGGGTAGCTAGCCCTCAAAGAATATCGGTCCCTGACTACTCTTATCTTGAATGCCCTAACACTTTCTCAAAGAGTATCGAATGCCATATGATTACCCAATCCTCCATTTTGTCTTCCTAAGTGAAGACCATAATGATGGGTCCATATGTCCCTCTCAGCTAGGGAGGACCTATTCCACAAGGGAATGTACTTATTCTTGTATAAGGCATGTACCTAAGCTAATTCTTAGCAATTACCTAGTTTCTTCCAAGTAAGAAACTGATCACCAACCTCCCTCTCAATCAGGGACCTGCAGCAGCAATGGTGAGACACCCAACTGCTCATGAAGGATTCCTCCACTCGATGTCATGGATTTTGATATTGAGGAATCTTCAACTTTATCTCCATAGGGCACAGGTCATCCATCACTTTCATTCATGAATCATGTCATCTATCAGAAAGTGATTCATCTGTCTTTCTTATCTGGTCCACCTTTTATGCCATGCTGCTTTCTTTCGAATCATCTCCAAGGATCTTACATCCTTTGTCATGATTAGCAGCCCTGCACAAATTCATCCAAATAAACATATACATATGAACTTTTAAAACAAAAGTTACCTCAGTGATGATCTATCACCATGACATCTTCTTGTAGGCATCGACATCCTTTATTCAGATTGACACATCTCCTAATGATATGTTTTGTCAGCATATAAATATATATATACCGCATACCTTTTTCATTTGAGTCATCCTGTAGCAGTTTTACTAGAATGAAGAGCTTCATTCCCTTGACCTGCTCCATCAATTTTTCATCACATCCCATAATTCTGTGGCATAGAATTCTTGATGAAACCATTCTTCTTTCTTTCTAATCATTGAATTCATAGAGAACTCCATTAGAAAATGTCAACACCAGTTTCCATGATGACCCTTGATCTTGTTGAATGCCTTCCATCAGTAATGTTATTAAAGAGGTTTTCCTGGCGCTGTTTCACCAAGAGCTCCTACCATGCTTTTATCATGATGCCATCAATATACATTGCTTCGTATCATACTATTTTACAACCAACTTAAATCAGTTAAAGAGAAAGATAATCTCAATCATAATAGAGATCTTTCGCTTCTTCTTTCTTAGATTTCTTTGCATCAGGTTCTTCCCTCATATCTGAGACATGGGCTTCTTCCCTTTTTCTCTTGTCCTTTTCAGATTTAGGACAATCTCTTTTATAATGCCCAACTTCATTACATACAAAGCATCGTACTTTGTCCATATTTCTTCTTTTATTCTGAGGACCAAATTTTCAGAATCTTCCTTTCTTCCTGTATATGGCTGCAAAGGCTTGATTCCCTTCACTTGGTCCTATATCAGCTTTGGCTTTCAGTCTTGTTTCCTCTATTTTACATAGAGACCATAAATCATGGAATGGTGTGGCTTCCATCTTCCTGTATAAAATTGAAGTGAAGTTTCCCCATTCTTCTGGTAGAGCATTCAGGACCACTGTGGTCATCTCCATGTCAGACATTATTTCTCCCAGTTCAGAGAATAGCTCCACCAGTTTCTCATATATTCCTTTAGCAGACTTTAGTTTTGATACATAGGGAACGAGTGAGTCCTTAATGGATTCTATGGGAATCCTCTGGGCTCTGATTTCTCCCTTCATGTACTTGGCATGCGCTGGAGCATCTTCTTTTGGTCGTTGAATTGTAGATCCTTCGATGTAGTCCATAACTTCGTATTCAATTAAATTCAAATATGTCCTCTTCTTCCATGCACCGAAGTTTGATGACCCAACCAACTTGTTTCTCTCTTTACAATAATTCATCTTTATAGATCTAAGTAAGATCATAGATACTTACTTGAGTAGAGTGGCTTGCAGCTTCCTTGATGATGAAGATGAAGTCAGGAGCTTCTTCTAAGATTGAAATCTCCAATGTAGGTGTATTTGGATCCTTGATAATAAAGGATGTCTTAATAGATGATGTCCTCTTCTAACAATGTCTTCCTTGCAAATTGATTTGGCTTTTCAACACAAACTTTGACTTTGACTTTTATTCTTGCTTCCATGAGTGTCTCCTTGCTAAGTAGCCCTTGTCTTTAGCACCTTAGCTCTGAAACCATGTTGAGAAATTGAAGGGCTGGTGATTAATTCAAATTCTCTTCTTGATAATTACTTGTGAGCTTACTTGAGTGACTTATATCTTCTTTTCTTTAGCTTATTTAGTCTTTCATCAAGTCCATTATCAAAATACACGAGACACAAAATTAGGCTCCTAGAGCCAAGGAAAAACCTCTCCCTCTTGGAGAGGAAAACCCATAAGGAATTCTTCTTATGAATCTTCAAATGAAAAGTACCATGACCAAGACTCAGACCCTTGACCTATGAATGCCTCCAAGATCTTGTCACTGCTTCTTTGGTTGCCTTTAATGTTGATCCTTCTTTTTTATGCTAACTTGCATTGAAACACTTCTTCTCGCCGATTCAGATATTAGATACTAGATCATTCGAGATCTTATTGTTCACTTCGTATATCCTTGAATCTTCTTTACTTGAGGAGTAGTACTTTCATTGTAGGAAGGTAAATCATAGATTTACCTTACTTACTTTGCAATTCATAATTCATTATAACCCTTACGCATCTATCTCAGTCTTGTTGACTTCACATTATATCACATAATGTATTGCTTCCATACTTTGGACTAGTTACAGTTTGACCGCAATTTACCCAGACTTGACCGCAACTTTCTTCTTATCGATCCACATCCGTTTTTTGTTCTTGAGCACACACTTGTATCCATATTTACTTCTGTATTATACCTGCACAAGAATCCGCATCTGTCACTGTAGTATGACCACAATTCTTCCTGATTTCAAGTCTACTTACCGACGCTGTGATACATCAGAGAAATCCGCATTTTCTGTGATAGAATAGTCCCCAAGGCTGATCCACATTTCTTCCCTTTTACTCGCATATATACAGACCTTTATTTATATTATTGTTATCTCAGAACCATCCGCTTCTTCTTACTTCAAATGAGCCGCAACACATTACTATATATAGTGCTCATGTCTTGCATTTTTAGGCCGACCTACCAACATGATTGAGGGCCGACTTCACTACTGCATATAGGCCGACTAGGACAACTCATTTTCCAACGTTAATGAGGCTTATATAAGGGCTATCTTTATGCATCATACATGAGCCATTCTTCACGGTATCATGACAAGATCTTGGAGCATATTTTTCTGACTCAACTCTTCATGTTCATGACTCTTAATTACATTTGTATGTAGAAGACAAATACTAATAGACATCAAGAAGAAGTCTGTTGACCTATAATAATATTTTGCTCATGAAACCCATGAAGCAAGTACAACAAAAATACATTTTATTATCTGTCTTCTTCTTTACGTAATTACATAGTCAATATGAAGACCGATCCTAGTTACACTTTGCAATAGAAAGTGGGGCGACATGGATTTGTAGAGGAGGTACAGAATGAATGGGGGATCCTTGAGCAGCTCATCTCTTGGATCACATACGAGCTACGGGAGCCTTGAGACAGTAGCGGGACAAGTGGATCAGTGGGTGCATAGATCACGGATGAAGCAGAGACACATCTGAAGGTTGGAAGGAGCAACGCAGTGCAGATGCCACAACAACGTAGAGGCAACAACATCGTAGGGGATGATGTGACTTTAGCAACGCAGAGTAGAGCTGCAGCAGTGTGGAGGCTTCAGGAGGACAACGCAACACAACAGTAGTGTGAGGGATTTCAGCACAAGGGGTTGATGTGACTTCAAGAGTGTAGAGGGAGTATCCTTACGCAGTGCAGAGCTTTTGCTGTGCATCATCCTTCAGATACCAGCACAAATCATCAACCTATGGAGCTTTAGTGATGAGGATGCAACCCAACTGACTTGTTTGTTAAAGATTGGGCAGGAGATTCAGTTGTTTCTTTCAACAACTGAAGTTGCAGTGCAACAGATCAGCAGTGGTAGTGCTATGAGCAACACAGATGCAACAAATTGAGATGGAGTTGTAGCACAGATGTTGCAGTGGCAGTGGCATTGTCATGGGCAACAGTACAGAATGGTAGCACCAGTGCAGAGTTGATAGGCAACAGGCCAAGCATCAACAACACAAAACCAGTGTCCAAAATATTGTAATGCATGGTGTGATGTATTGCTAGAGCACACTCCTGATGCTAAGAGGGAGTGTTGAGATTTTGTGTATTTGGGGTAGCATTAGATGTGCTCTAGCTCCCAAATTTTGTGGAAGGACTAGAGTACACTTGATCTACAAGACCCAGAAAGGGATTTGGGAAATTTCATCTGGTTTGGGAGATATTTAATTAATTAATTATTTTAATTTATTTCCTAAGTCTAAACTTAGGAAAATGAAATAATTAAAGTTAATTAAATTAAACATGTGATGAAATTGTCTTAAGTCATATGGATTAAGCTTTCTTTTAATCTAAGCCATTGATTCAAGATCTGATCATGGCTGTTGGTTTCGCAACGAGAAAAGTATAAAGGAAAGGCTTGGGGTCATTTGCAAAGACACACAGAGGCAGAGCACTGAAGCTAAGCTGAGATTCTAGGGCAGGGTTTGCTAAGAATTCTCAGAAGTATTTCAGCTGTAGAGAGGGAAGTTTAGACAAAGGGAATGATCTGATCCTCGTGTTTAGAATCAGCAAGAGACAGAGATCAGCTCAGAGAGGCAGTGCAGAGAAGCTGGAGAAGCAGCAGCAGAGAAGGCAGCAACTGCGCAATGTAGAGGCAGCTTCAGCTACGCAGGTGCTACGCAGTCACTCCTAGGGCAGCGTAAGGCAGCTGGACACCCTCAAAGGTTACGCAGAGATCCTTAAGGGCAGCGTAGGGGCTACATCACCTAGTCTGGGGTAACACAACCCTTTCCAGGCTAGCGCTCAGGGACGCAGGGGCTGCAGAGGCTGACGCAGGGGCTTCAGGGGCAGCGCTAGGGTTTCTAGGGCCTAATTTTTGATGAGTCCTGTAAATCCCGTTTGAGGGTGTGGATCAATCATTATTTTGGCTTCAGAACAACCGGTGAGTTGCAAATCTATTTTATCTCTGTCAGGTTTTCCAGATCTGGAACCTAGATTTGTTGTATTCAGAAAACTCTTAATAATAAAACCCTCCAGCAGCCAGCAGACCAGTGTTCCTGCATTGTGTTTTTTTGGGGACTATTTGTCCAGAAAATCACTGTGTCACTTTGTCTATGTGTGCATGTACTTTTTCTAGATCTGAATTGGTGAAAGTCTGTTATGTGTTTTTCTTCGATATTAATCTGAAATTTTCAGTTAATAAGTTAATTAAGTAGGAGGAGCATAACCAAATCTAACAGTAGATTTCTGCATAATTGTAAACATTCAGAATTTTTCACATGGTATCAGAGCAATTATAGATCTGGGAGGGTCACTAGCAGAAGACTGAAGGTTTTTGCTGCAGAAAGCAACAGGAAGAGCAACAAAAGGGCAGATCTAAAGGGACATTGCAGTTTTCAGAGAAGCTGAGTTACTGAGAGGGTAGGGTGACGCAGTCTTGCTGTCTCCCAGCAGGCCCACGCACTTACTACGTAGAGGCAACGCTGGGATTGTCTGAAGCTAGCCAGTGTGACGCAGATCTGATGTTGTCAGATCCAAAGGAGCCTGAAGCAGAACTATAGAAATTAAGAAGGTGTTTGTGGGGTTAAGTTTCTGAAGTTTTTAGATCTTTAGCCTAAGCACTAGTGACAGAGCGCGAGGAGATCAACTTCCCATAAAGTTTCTAGCCAAAGAAACTTGCAGATTGATCAAAGGATCAAAGAGAGCTGAATCATTGTTTATTTGGCAGATTTCCAAGAAGGGAAATAAGTTGTTAGAAGGAGCAGAAGGTGCCTGTTTCGCCAAGGGCCTTAGATCCAGTGCCTTGGATGGCCTTTCCAACTTCTTAGTTTGGAAGGCTAGGATCCTGATAGTCATAGAGGCATATCATCTAAGAGACCATGCAGAACAAGTTCTAGCCACACCGATTGATGTAGATCTCCTAAGGAAGCATAATGAAGCTGCTGGACATGTCGAGCGGCTGATCATGGATGGAATTAAGGACCATATTGTCCCACATATAGTTGAAAAGAAGATAGCTAACGAGATGTGGAAGGCCTTAACTTCCTTATATGAGGGAAAGTCTGTCTAAAGGAAGATGTTGTTGGAGACTTAGATGCGGTCATTCATGATGACCAAGGGAGAAGACATGGAACATTTCCTCTTCATATTGCAATCGATCAGAGAGCAGTTGAATGCAACGGGTGCTAAGTTGGAAGATGAGTTGATGGTTAGGACTGCTCTCAATGCAGTTATAGATGAGTGGGAAACCTTTGTCCAAAGTATCTTGGGCAGAGCAGACCTCCTAGATTGGGACAAATTGTGTGCAATTCTGCATCAAGAAAAACTCCACAGAATCACCAAGAAGCAATATAGCTCTGGATTGAGCAAAGTTAAGAAGGAAGATGAAGAAGATGCAACATTGGCATCAAAGAGGCAGCAGGGAAAGAAGAAGAAGGATCTGTTTAAAGATCAAGTGCTTCCAGTGTTGTGAACTAGGACACTTTGCTAGCAATTGTCCTCAGAAGAAAAAGGACAAGGAAGCTTCTTCTTCCAAGGCTGCTGTGGGGGATGTTGGATCGGAAGATGATGCGGCCATGAGCGCTCATGAACCATGAAAGTGGGTCGACATGGATCTGTAGAGGAGCTATAGAATGAATGGCGGGATCCTTGAGCAACTCATCTCTTGGATCACATTCGAGCTACGGGAGCCTTAAGACAGTAGCGGGACAAGTGGAGCAGTGGGTGCATAGATCACGGATGAAGAAGAGGCAGATCTGAAGGCGGGAAGGAGCAACGTAGTGCAGATGCAACAACAGCATAGGGGTTGATGTGACTTCAGCAACGCAGAGCAGAGCTGCTTACGCAGAGTAGAGTTGCAACAACGTGGAGGCTTCAGGAGGACAGCGCAACACAACAACAACGTGAGGGATTTCAGCATAAGGGGCTGATGTGACTTCAGCAGTTCAGAGGGAGTTTTCTTACGTAGTGCAGAGCTGTTGCTATGCATCATCCTTCAGATGCCAGCACAGATCAACAACCTATGGAGCTTCAGTGATGAGGATGCAGCCCAACTGACTTTTTGTCAAAGATTGGCAAGAAGATTCAGTTGTTTCTCTCAACAATTGAAGTTGCAGTGCAACAGATCATCAGTGGCAGTGCTATGAGCAGCACAGATGCAACAAATTGAGAGGGCAACAATACAAATGGTAGTAGCAGTGCAGAGTTGAGTGGCAACAGGCCAAGCATCAACAACACAGAAGCAATGCCCAAAATCTTGTAATGCATGGTGTGATGTATTGCTAGAGCACACTCCTGATGCTATGAGGGAGTGTTGAGATTTTGTGTATTTGGGGTAGCATCAGATGTGCTCTAGCTCCCAAATTTTGTGGAGGGACTAGAGTACACTTGATCTATAAGACCCAGAAAGGGATTTGAGAAATTTCATCTGGTTTGGGAGATATTTAATTAATTAATTATTTTAATGTATTTCCTAAGTCTAAACTTAGGAAAATGAAATAATTAAAGTTAATTAAATTAAACATGTGATGAAATTGTCTTAAGTTACACGAATCAAGCTTTCTTTAGCCATTGATTCAAGATCTGATCATGGACGTTGGCTTCCCAATGAGAAAAGTATAAAGGAAAGGCTTGGGGTTATTTGTAAAGACACACAGAAGCAAGGCACTGAAGTTAAGCTGAGATTCTAGGGCAGGGTTTGCTAAGAATTCTTAGAAGTGTTTCAGTTGCAGAGAGGGGAGTTTAAACAAAGGGGATGATCTGATCCCAGTGTCTAGAATCAGCAAGAGACAAAGATCAGCTCAGAGAGGCAGCGCAGAGAATCAGTAGAAGTAGCCGCAGAGAGGGCAGCAGCTGCGCAGCGCAGAGGTAGCTTCAACTACGCAGGTGCTGCGCAGTCAGTCCCAGGGCAGTGTAAGGCAACTGGAAACCCTCAAAGGTTATGCAAAGACCCTTAGGGGTTGCGTAGGGACTGTGTCACCCAGTCTGGGGTAACGCAACCCTTTCTAGGCTAGCGCTGAGGGACGCAAGGGCTGCATAGGCTGACGCAGGGGCTTCAGGGGCAGCGCTGGGGTTTTTGGGGCCTAATCTTGGCTGAGTACTGTAAATCTTGTTTGAGGGTGTGGATCAGTCTAACAGCCAGCAGACCGGTTTTCCCGCATTGGGTTTTTCCGGGGACTATTTGTCCAGAAAATCTCTGTGTCACTTTCTCAATGTGTGCATGTACTTTTTCTAGATCTGAATGGGTGAAAGTCTGTTATGTGTTTTACTTCGATTTTAATCTAAAATTTTAAGTTAATAACTTAATTAAGTAGGAGGAGCATAACCATATCTAACAATAGATTTCTGCATAATTGTAAACATTCATAAATTTTCACAGTGGCTAGGCCACTCATCTGTGTCTCCCAAACAAGTTGGTTCCCAATTTGTTTTCCTTCACCACATTCCATAGGGACTACCCCCCATAGCTCGTTGTTGGGAGACAACTAGAACAAAGTAGGTGGGGATTAGAGTGAAAACACCCGTCCTAAGCGTTGTCGCGATGCCTGTACAATCCGGGCGACAATATGTACAAAGCGAACTGCTTGGTTACAATGCCCACAAAACTACATTTTTGTGGGTCAACTCCTCACAATCCCAATACCCAGTGATTGTGGGAGTACCTCCCAGCGACACATTTCAACACTTTTCAGAAGAAGGCTTAAAGAATTAGCAAATATTCTTCCTTCTAAATAAAACAATGTCATTTTTACTCTCAATGAAATGTCTTTACAAACGCTAGAAGACATGATTTCAACTCTCTTAGCAGAAGAAAAGACCTTCCTAATCTCCTACAATTTCCCTCTTTTCTTCTAATACAACCCTGGCTTAAAATACAACCCAGGAGCCATTACAGGAGAGGGCATGATCTTTGATCGTGCCCCTTAGTTTAGGAAATAAATAAATTATACAATAATTTTATACATAACATTGCCTTCCTCTCGAAAGAATGCTTTGTCCTCAAAACATAAGTAACGAAGGATGTTGCTGACGGAATGCTTCTGTCTCCCAAGTGTGAAAATTCCTAGATCTAACAATCTAAGGAATCCTACTGCAACTATTTGAGTTACTTCTCCTATTATGTAAATTGCATTTACAGAATTAATTCAGTTCTGAATTATTGAAGTAACTACTGAAGCAACCTATACTTAATTAAATATGATTTTGAAACAAATAAACTAAGCAAGAAATCAATCACACCTAGGACACCTTTATTTTGGACTAAGTCCCTAGAAAAACCCAATGCGGGAAAACTGGTGCAACAGATCTGAGGGTTTGTATTATTAAGCATTAACAATTTCTGAATACATCTCTGAATACCTCAAGGGTTATTCAGTTACAGAGAGAAATACTGGCATAAAGAATTGTGAGAGTACCTCATTCAATCACTGGAAAATCCGGTTGATCCGTACACTAGAACAAGCTGCCCCTGGGGGTCTCTGTGCAGTGACTGCGTAGGCACTGAGTCACCCCAATTGTGGATCGATCTGACTCCCGGAATCACAAATCTCAGCATCTCGATCTCACACCCCGGCTTTTGGCCTCTGGATCTATTCCAACAGTGAAATCTCTGAATCCCTCTAAGCCATCGCGCAACCTCTGTGTGGCTTTGCGCTGCCTCTGCGTCAACCTGACTATCTCTGCATTGGCTCTGCGGGTTGTCTCTCTGCCTCTCTTTGCTAATGATTCTTTTGCTGAGAAAATCCCTCTCTTCGGATGCTATCTTTGCCCCTCACTGGATTGAATCACTTAGATCTAATCTTCGTTTGAGCACTTTTTATGTCAGAAGAATTCGATCTCAAGATTCACTCTGTGTCTTTTAAAATGACCCTCAAGCTTTCCTTTATAATCTTATCATTGAGAAATCAACGACCGAGATTAGATCTCTAATCAACGGCTAAGAGTATATTAGACTTGATCTTTGCTTTTTCTAGATCATTCACACTTTGTTTTATTAATGCCTTTTAATTATTTAATTTCCCTAAGTTAGAGTTAGGGTCTCCATTAAAATAATTTATTATTTTAATAAAACATGATCTCAGTGGAATTTTCACAAACAGTTTCTGGGTTCTTTGGAATACCAATGTCTAAGCCTCTCCACAAAATTTTGGGGCTTAGAGCACTTCCGATGCTACAAAAAATCAACACCAAGAGGCTTCTTCTTCTGGTAGGTACTTCCACTTAATGAGGTATTCTTTGATTGCTTATGATCGCAACTTCTTTTCCCTGCCGGTGATGATTCCTTTTGGTTCTAAAATGATCTTCCCTTTGTCATCTAATGTCAGAAGTGTTGTTTATACCACTTGGTGTTTTCCAAGTGCCTTTTTAAGGCAAGATACATGGAAGATGTTGTGGAACCAAATTTTTTCAGGAAGGCTTAAGTTGTATGCTATTTGGCTGATATTTTTATTAATCTGGTACGGTTCATAGAACTTTGGTGCCGATTTGTTTTTTACCTTCTGTTTTAATTATATTTGCTTATAAGGTTGAACTTTAACAAATACCCATTCTCCAACTTCAAATTCTCTCTCTGTTCTGTTTCGGTTAGCCTGCTGCTTCATACAATTTCTTGCAATATATATATTCTCCTTTAGTGATTGAAAGACCTTTTGGGTTTTCTAACTGTTCTTTAACTACTAGAAGTTTTGACTCGATAATAGCAAGGTCCTTTCATTTAGGGGGTTCATAACCATACAAAGCTTGAAATGGAGTCATTTTCGTTGAAGTATGGTAAGTGGAATTGTATCACCATTCGGCAAGATGTAACCATTGAGCCCACTTATTTTGTTTGTCTGTTGCATAACAATGAAGATAAGCTTTTAAACATTTATTGACAATTTTTGTTTGAATATCTATTTGAGGATGGTATGTTGAACTCATGTTGAGGTGTGTTCTTATATGTTTGAAAAATTCCCTCCAGAAATTCCTTGTAAATTTGGTGTCTCTATTGCTAACAATGATCTTGGGAAACCCATGTAGTTTGTAGATATTTTGGCAAAATATCTTAGCGATTTGTTTTGTTGAATCCGATTTCTTCATTCCAATGAAGTGTGCATACTTGGTGACTTTGTCGACTACAACTAGAATTTTGTCTTTGCCATCAGACAAAGCTAATCCTTCAATAAAGTCCATTGATATTTCTTCCCACTTCTGGTTTGGAATATTTAAGGGATGGAGCAGTCCAAAGGTCATAATGTTCTCATTTTTATTTCTTTGGCATTGATCGCATTCTACTACATATTATTGAATGTCATTATTCATTCATTTTTAGAAAAATGATTGGCGTCCATTATAGTATGTTTTAAAGAAAGCTGCATGGCTTGCTGATAGTGAATAATGAGACTCCTTGAGAACTTTGGATTTAAATTTAGAATTTGGGTTTAGGTAAATTCTTCCCTTGTACCACAAAATATTGTTTTTCCATTCAAATTTTGAATTTCGAGGAGGATTATTGATTATAGAACATGATTTTGGATCTTTTGCATACTCACTTTGGATTTCATTAAGTCATTATGGAACTACAACCAAAATTGCAAGTAATGACGATTCTTCATATTTCTTGAACAAAGCATCTGCTACTACATTGTCTTTTCCTTTCTTATGTAATATATCCATGACGAAGGCGACAATTTTTTCGATCGAGTTTTGTTATTCTGTAGAGAGTGTTTTTTTTTGGAGGAGGTGCTGAAGACTATTATGGTCTATTCGTATTAATAACTCACTTCCCAAAAGATATTGCCTCCACTTAGCTAATGCATGCATAATGGCGAGCATTTCCTTGTTGTATGTAGACTTGAGACGTTCTCGCTTGTTGAGATTCTTGCTTTCAAATGCTATTGGATGACCATCCTACATCAAAACTGCTCCTATGCCAAAACATGAAGTGTCACATTCAATTACAAAAGGCTTTGAGAAATCTGGAGTGTCTAATATAAGTGCCTTGGACATAATTTCCTTTAAGTCTTCAAAGCACTTTTATGCTTTATCATCCCATTGAAAGGAGTTATTTTTCAACATATTTGTTAGGGGTGTAGATACATGAGCATAGTTTTGAACAATCCTTCGACAGTATCCAGTCAACACTAAGAATCCTCTTAATTTGGAGATGTTAATTGGTCTGGACCATTCTTTAATAGTTTTGATCTTTTTAGGATCTACTTTTACTCCTTCCTTGGATATTATGTGTCTAAGGTATTCTACCTCTTCCTTTCCAATGGTACAATTGGACGTCTTTTCATAAAACTGATGTTCTTCTAATATAGTGAGAACTTGTTCTAGATGTTGTAGATGCTCTATCCATGTTTTACTATAGATTAGAATATCGTCAAATAAAACTAATACAAACTTCCTTAGAAATGGATGAAATACCTCATTCATGGTGGTTTGAAAGGTTGCTAGAGCATTAGTTAATCTGGAGGGCATTACCTTTAATTCATAATGACCTTCACGTGTTCAAAAAAATCTTCACTATGTCCTCCAAACTTATTTTGATTTGGTAGTATCCCTATCTCAAGTCCAATTTTGAGAAATATTGATCTCCATGAGGTCCATCGTTTGATCTCTTCTTGTCGAAGAGCTGCCCACATCTCTTCCCAGCTTGGAAGAGTAGCCTTGCTCAAAATGCTTTGGACAAAGGTTTCCTAGTCTTCAGTGACTGCATTCAAGGCAGTCCTTACCATAAATCCAGGATCTGGTGTAGTCCCTATGGAAGCTAGCTGATCTCGGATCCCTTGCAATTTGATAAGGAAGGGATCAATCTCTTCTCCCTTCTGCATCTCAAACAATTTCAGCTGATTCTCAAGAAACATCTTCCGTTGGACCGAAGATCCCTCGTACAATGTGGTTGAGGCCACATTTCCCTTGCTATGTTTTTCTCAGCAATATGTGGGATCACATGATCCTTGACTCCGTCCATGATCATGCGTTTTGCTTTTGCTTGAGCCTCATTGTACTTCTTGAGAGGATCAACATCAACTGGAACAACAATCGTGTTCAATGCATGATCCTTGATGCGGTGTTCATCCAAAACTGCCAGGATCCTGGCCTTCCAGATGACAAAGTTAGATTCTCCATCCAACGTGTCCTGATCCCTCAGTCCATTCACGACCATCTCTGCTCAACTAAGTGTCGAACAAGTTCCTTTCTCCCTCTTCCGCTACTGTCCCAACAAAATTCGGATTTGGATTTCCTTGGTGCTAGAAATCCCCAAAGGAACAAGCTCTCTTTGAAATTCGATTTCCTTCACGGAAATCCTTATGCCAACAAATGTCGAAGCACTCCTCTTTGATCTCTCTTTGTTGTTACTCAGCACTGGATCTAGATTTCTTGGCAAGAAATATTCTGAGGAACTGATTCCCTCTACTTTGCTTTTGCCCCACTAGACATTGTTTTGCACCAATAGAAACAACGCCCCACCAACAACTTTAGAAAAAAAAAAACTGCACAACACCTCCAGCCACAGTAACTGGAAAAATGAGACTCAATAGCCTTTGCGCTGGCCTAGCAACCACTGCGTTGCCTGCTACAGCTACAACGTCACCCTAGCAGGCTGATGCAGGCTCTGTGTGAGCCTTCCCTGGTTATTGCATCACCCTTCCTTTGCTTCTTTGGTTCAGAACTGCCTTGTCTCTCGGGACAATTGCTTTCCTTCAACATATTTCCTTCTGTTCTTTCGTTGATGGCTTTAGTCCTCCTTGATCTACAATATCTCTGATACCATGTGAAAATTTCTAAATCTAAACCAACAAAAACCCTACTACAGTTAACTGATTTGCATTTCCTACTTGTGTTCTTATTAACAAGTTATTTACAAAATTATTCAGTAAATATTAATGCAAATACTCTGCAGCCTACACAAATATACAGATCATGTATTGAAAAATAAATGAGACAATCACACAAAGGACACACTTATTTTTGGACTAACGTCCTTGGAAAAACCCAATGCGGGAAAACTGATGCAGCAGATCTTAGGGTTTTTATTACTAAGCAACAATTTTCTGAGTACAACTAGGGTGCCAAATCCGGCTCACGCAACATAGAAATATCTCGACAGGCAGATAAAATAGTGAGTTTTATCTCACTCTGCATGTCCCAGCTGATCCGGATCCGAATTGACGAAACCCCAACTCCCTCTGCGCTGCCTCTGCGCAGTAGATGCGTAGGCGTGCGTGGGGATGGCTGAGGACTGCATCACCTCTTCTCTGCGTTGATCTGCCTCTCAGAAAATCAAGTTTCAACCCTCCTGGCTCAAAAACCCTGATCTCCAGCAAAATTCAGACTATCCCTTGGAAGCTCCTTGCAATCCCTGCGTGAGCCTACGTCACCCCTTCTGGGGACTGCCTCACCTCTCCTTGTGGCTGCGTTGCTTCCTCTGCTCTCTCTTCTGCCTCTCTGCTATGTACTCTTGGTCCTTCGACCAATAACTGCTTCTGCCCCTTACTGCTGCTGAATCACTCAGATATTATCTTCGTCTGAGCACTGCTCCGTCAGAAGAATTCGATCTCTAGATTCACTCTGTGTATTCTCCAATTGACCCTCAAGCCTTCCTTTATACTTTTCCTATTGAGAAATCAACGACTGTGATCTAATCTTTAATTAACGGCTAAGATTAAATAGACTTGATCCTCGTGACTTAGAAGCTTCTCACCAACATCTATATTAATTCATTTTAATTATTTTAATTCCTTAAGTTTTAACGTAGGCTCCATTAAAAATAATTAATTATTTGAATAACATTCACTCTGGGCGGAATTTCTCCAAACGATTTCTGGGTCTTTGAGATCTCATGTGTTCTAGCCCCTCCACGAAATTTCGGAGCTAGAGCACATCCGATGCTACCCAAAAATCAACAGATCGGACTGTGTTGTTGCTCTATCAAGCGAATACCAGCTCATCACCTCTCTCCATTCAAACCTCTGGCATAGGCCTAGGTTAACCCTACTCCATTGATGCTAGGCTAGTGCTACTGAAATACTGATAAATTGTCGGTCCACAACCCACAACTCAGAAACATGGAATAACCCTCGCATCTAAGGGCTCCTGCTGTACTCTGCCCCAAACTAAGAATGATACTCCAACAATAGGATACCAACTCATGATCTATTACCAATCCATCTCGGGAAAAGAATCAAATGCAAGGACACCTACATATGGAACAAGTCTACTATGCTGCCGTTGATACGTGCTCAACTCATGCTGCTCTGTCCAATCTATCAATGAGATCTGTCTGAGGAAGCGGGCCCCTTGCTCTATAATAGGCAAAAGTGGGCATGATGTGCTGCAAGCTGATGCAGGAGCATTAGGCTCAGAAAATTCTTTGTATTCTAATAGATATAGGGGGTCTTGCATTTCTATGAAATTGGATTCTTATGTAATAAATAAAAATGATTTGTTTGGAGTGGAGTGATTTTAATGTTTTAAAATAGGATTAATTAAATATTGAGAGGATTTTTGTAAATGTTCTCGAAAGAGAATATGAGAGATTTGAGAATTAATTGTAAATCCCAAATTGAATTGGTTTCATGAATCTGGGATTTATGAGAATCCTTAGGGATAAAAGAGGATATTTAGGATTTGATTGAGAATATAGTGGATCTAAACCAAAATTGGTTTTAGAATCCAATTGTATGATTTGTAAGCCTCAAGGAATTAAAGAAAGGAGAGATTCAAGATTTAGAGAGGAAGAGTTTAGATTTGAGCTTACGGGAAGTAGTAAGAAAGAGGCGACTAATTAGAAAATCAGGCTAGAGAGGAGAAACTGTGTAAATATTTGGTATATATATATCATCACGAAATTTCTGAGTTCGTATCTCATTTCTGAGTTATATTGTGTACAGTGAATAATTGTTTGTAAATTACTAGAATAATTGCATCATATAAGTGTGTAGGTGTATTTTGGGAGGACTAGAGATAGGAATCGAATTCATAAAGAATTCGATAGATTCCTTTTGGAAAGTCGAGCGACTGTAATTGAAGTTTCATTGAAAACATAGAATTGGATGAACTGAAGAAGTCGAATTCAATCGAATTCAATTGTAGGTTTTTTTTTATGCGAAATAACTAGATGAACGAAATCCAAAACCTGTACATTGACCTGTGATTAGAGCCGTGTGGAAAAACTAGTAACAATATCCGATTGTGGATTTTATTTCGAGACAATAGTGAATAATATCAGTTGAGGGACAGTGTTCCTGGTCGAATTGTGCAACAGAAAACTTCAATGGGCAAAAAGGACTAAAGGGAAATCTTTAAACGGTGTGACATTTCAATGGAACAACGACATAAATGTTGTGGAAAGCTCTGCTTGCAACCGATCGTACTTGAAATGGGTATAATCGTGGTAAAATTCCACATTCAGGTCAGAATCAGGTTCTGTTCGAGCCCACGAATTGAATAAATGCAGATATCATGAATTTATGGCGCAAAGGGACGGAGAACAGTTTTATAAATAGCAAGTGGGTTTCACATATATTTAAAGAGGTAAGTGGTATTTAATTGGAGAATGCGATACAGTTAGGAGAGTGACGCGTGTCATTATAAAACCACCTATTTCGCATAGTTTCAAAACATTAAACATCGTGGAGTTTGAAATGCGATTACTGTTGATTTGGTGAGTGTATATGATCGACGGTGTAAAGGTGCATTTGTAATAGGTTGTGGGGCCAGATTTGTTTTGTGGACCCAAGGTCAATGGTAAGCCATGATATTGCCGATAATCGTTGGATCGAGGAGTTGAAGATCTATGGTGGAAGTCAAATGTGCAAAGCTATCTGGCGAAAGGCAGAAAGGTGAGTTTGTACGCTGTGGGACCTGTTAAAATACTATGTCGGCATTTGGTTTTGTAACCAAGGTAAGAATTTTAATTGAACGGATAAGTATATGGTTTATAACCATAGGTTTGAAACAAAAGAAAAGCTTCCGCATATGAGGTTTCCTCTATTTGGGGTTTTTAATTGAAAACACATTTTATATGTGTAGATGTGGGTAAACGCAGCTTAGGCTACGTCAAGTGGTATCGGAGCTGGCAAAAGCTCTTTTGAAGATTAAAGTTTTTTTTATTAAATTAGACAGAATGCATGTGTGATGAAGAAAGTAAGAGGAGATCAGATATTAAATTTGATAAGCAGCAGATACATAGAGTTGATGTGTAACAGGCATTTGCGGAAATAAATGAGAATAGTCCATTCAAAATACTAGTGAATGGGAGAACAAGGTCATCCAAAGATCTTGAAGGTGAGATAATGTGTTTTATTTTAATCTGGTTTGAAGATTGTTGTTGCAGAATTCCGGTTGCCGAGAAGATGAAAACAAAGAAAGATCCAAGTCTTAAGAAGCAGTGATGGAGGAACTGGTGAAAATTTCTGAAAGAAGGAAGGTGACTGAGTGTAGCAGCCAAAGGAACAACATGTTCAAGAGAGTGAACCAAAAGAATACCTAGGAAGAGGTCAAGCTCAGAAAGGAAGCTTGATAGGGTATTGAGTAGCAAAAGGAGATTGTTACAAGAGAAGGCTATGTTGCAGATCACCAATCGAGCATGGATGAGCTCATGAGGAAGATGGCCATGGAGGATGAGAGAAGAGGTTCTAAGGAATACCATGAAAATAAGATAAGTGATGAGGATCGAGAAAGAGATATTGCAATGATGAAAGTACAACTGGAGGTACTACAGGGATGGCTACAAGAAACAGGGAATGAATGCCAAAGACATGGATGGAGAATGAAGAAATGGGTTAGATGGAACCTATTGCAAAAGAAATGGAATGCTAAGTTGATGAACAAGTTCAGAGAACTTGAACATATACATATTTATTTGTTGGGAAAGGAAAGACTCAAAGGAATTGAGTCACAACAAATAGGATCTGTTGGAAACCAGAAAGTACATTGTGGAAGATGGGTGTTTGAGGAAGCAAACAAGACTGAAAAGTCTTGTGGTTTTAAAACTAATGATTTATGTATGATTGCAAGTACATCACAGGATGATGAACAAGCTTTAGAGTTTGTTAAGGAGAAGGAATTGAATCTGAAATCTATTCAGATTAATGCTGAGATAGCAAGATCTCAGAAAGAAAAGGAGATAGAGGGGTCTCATGGAAATAAGCAGCTGAGTATTGAAACAGAGGAAGAAGGATCATTTGATGATTGGTCAACAATAAGAGAAGGTATAAAAAGCTGTGTAAAGTTTCCAAATTCTACCCCAATTGAAATTGTTGAGTTATATAGGAAGTTAGATCTTCAAAGAAGAGAGTTAGAAAAGCAGAGGATCTACACTTAGAATGAATTGTTGAAAGAGAAAGACAGAAATTGTTATGAATGATAGTAAGGAAACAGAGAGTAAGGATGTAAGAATGATTCAGCAAATTGAAGGAGTTCATTATTGTGACCCAGAGCAAGGAGACATCCTTGAAACAGATGATATGAAGGAGAGACTAGCTGACAGTCTCATAGAGTATTTAAATCAGCATATTGATGTGCTGACAAAGGAGTTAGAAGAAAACTCAAAGTAGCATACTGAGATGTTGCCAGAGGAGGAAGAGGCATTGAAACCTTGTATTTTTAATACTGATAATTCATGTGTTAATTATGCAGGAAAATGACTACAACAAATGGAAAATGTCAGAGAATCTAATGAAAGGGAAACTATGTTAGCTGAAAACATAGTAAAGGATCATCATCTATCATGGTGATTGGCACAATGGAGATAACCCTGGAAACTGGGAAGGAAGACAGTGAAGATTTTCTGAGTCCTGAAAGAGACTTAGAACTGCAAGAAGGAGATTTGGTGACTGGATCATCAAATAAGACCATTGGGTCTTGTAATTTTGAAATTGATAATTTGACTGTGTTTACAGGTGTTGCAGAAGGCAATCCATCTCTTGGAGTTGTCTTGGATGAAGATAAATTGTTGCAACAGAAGGAACCCACAGATTCCTTACTTAATAAGGAGAGCATCTACAAGGAAGGTGAGATAGTCATGTCTCATATGAAGGAACTTGTTATTGTTGATGGGAAGGAGGAGTTGGCTTGTCTGATTGGCCAAGAGAACACTGTAGGACAGACCCTTAGAACTGTCACAATGGTGGAGAATCATAATTCTATTCTAATAAAGGATGAAGATACAGAGTTTGAAGAAGCTGAATTGATTGTCAGAATCCATCAAGGAGGTGAAGGACAATCACTGAAGGTTGTCAAGGAAGAAGAAGAAGAAGAAGGATATGTTGAAATTGAATTACAACATATTGATGATGTGTTTGAGATGAGACAAGTACAAAAGGAATGGCTGAAAATGTTTGCTAGAAACATTTGAACAAGAGAAAGGAATTGCAGACACAGAAGTGGAAATGTCTGAAGTTGTGGAAGAGAAAAGAGCAGATACTAGTTTGCCAAATTTGATTATGCTTGCTAGCATACGAAGAACAGTCAAGGAGTATATTGCTACAACCAAAGAATCAGAAGATAATTTATTTTTTGAATTTGCAGGTAGTGAGGAGAAGAAGGACGTTGGAGAGGGAGATATCTTAAGAAATATTCAGGAAGTCTGGGAGGTAGCAGTGTCCAGAGCAATATCTACAAGAGTATTTGGAGCAATATCTACAACAATATTTGCAGGAGAAATTGGAAGCAACAACAAATGGCAGAGTGTTTACTAATCAGAAAGTAACTTGGACATAGAGATGGAAAGCATAAGAAGGTTCATGATGAAGGTGTCTCAGAAGAAGACAACAGCAAGAAAGCAAAGAAACAATAGCAAGGAAAAGACAAGAACAGGGTGTGAAAGCATAACTAGTGGAAAGATGCAGAATAAAGTATGGAAGCCTGGAAATGTACAACTAAAGAATGATGAAGCTTATGGATAGTAGTAAAACACAGTATGGGATCCAGGAGGCCAAAGTTTGGAAGCACATGATCAAGAGATCATGATTAATTTCTACTTTGGGAGTCTGATGCAAGAGAATTAGGCTCAAAAAATTCCTTTTATTCTAATAGATATAGGGGGTCTTGTATTTCTATGAAATTGGATTCCTATGTAACAAATTAAAATGATTTGTTTGGAGTTGAGTGATTTTAATATTTTAAAGTAGGATTAATTAAATATTGAGAGGATTTTTGTAAATGTTCTCGAAAGAGAATATGAGAGATTTGAGAATTAATTGTAAATCCCAAATTGAATTGGTTTCATGAATTTAGGGATTTATGAGAATCCTCAAGGATAAAAGAGGATATTTAGGATTTGATTGAGAATATAGTGGATCTAAACCAAAATTGGTTTTAGAATCCAATTGTATAAATTGTAAGCCTGAAGGCATTAAAGAAAGGAGAGATTCAGGATTTAGAGAGGTAAAGTTTGGATTTTAGCCTACGGGCAGTAGTAAGAAAGAGGCCACTGATTAGAAAATCAGGGCAGAGAGGAGAAGCTGTGTAAATATTTGGTATATATATATCATCACTTAACTTCTGAGTTCATATCTCATTTCTGAGATATATTGTGTATAGTGAATAATTGTTTGTAAATTACCAAAATAATTGCATAATATAAGTGTGTAGGTGTATTTTGGGAGGACCAGAGATAGGAATCAAATTCATAAAGAATTCGATAGATTCCTTTTGGAAAGTCGAATGACTATAATTGAAGTTTCATTGAAAACATAGAATTGGATGATCTGAAGAAGTCGAATTCAATCGAATTCATTTGTGGGTTTTTTTTTTATGCGAAATAACTGGATGAACGAAATCCAAAACCTGTATATTGACCTGTGATTGGAGCCGTGTTGAAAAACTGGAACAATATTTGGTTGTGGATTTTATTTCAAGACAATAGTGAATAATATCAGTTGAGGGACAGAGTTCCTGGTCGAGTGCAACAGAAAACTTGGATGGGCAAAAAGGACTGATGGGAAATCTTTAAATAGTGCGACATTTCAATGGAACAGCGACAGAAATGTTGTGGAAATCTCTGCTTGCAACCGATCGTACTTGAAATAGGTATAATTGTGGTAAAATTCCACATTCAGGTCAGAACGTGGTTCTATTCGAGCCCACGAATTGAATAAATGCAGATATCATGAATTTATGGTGCAAAGGGACGGAGAACGGTTTTATAAACAACAAGTGGGTTTCGCATAGATTTAAAGAGGTAAGTGGTATTTAATTGGAGAATGCGATACAGTGAGGAGAGTGACGCGTGGCGTTATAAAACCACCTATTTCGCATAGTTTCGAAACATGAAACATTGTGGAGTTTGAAATGCGATTATCGTTGATTTGGTGAGTGTATATGATCGACGGTGTAAAGGTGCATTTGTAATAGGTTGTGGGGCCGGATTTGTTTTGTGGACCCAAGGTCAATGGTAAGGCACGATATTGCCGATAACCGTTTGATTGAGGAGTTGAAGATCTACGGTGGAAGTCAAATGTGCAAAGCTATTTGGAGAAAGGCGGAAAGGTGAGTTGATAAGTTGTGGGACCAGTTAAAATATTATGTTGGCATTTGGTTTTGTAACCAAAGTAAGAATTTTAATTAAGCGGATAAGTATATGGTTTATAACCATAGGTTTGAAAAATAGAAAAGCTTCCGCATATGAGGTTTCCTCTATTTGGGGTTTTAAAATGAAAACGCATTTTATATGTGTAGATGTGGGTAAACGCAGCTTAGGCTGCGTCAAGTGGTTTCAGAGCTGGAAAATGCTCTTTTGAAGATTAAAGTTTTTTTTATTAAATTAGACAGAATGCATGTGTGATGAAGGAAGTAAGAGGAGATCAAATATTAAATCTGATAACCAGCGGATACACAGAGTTGATGTGTAACAGGCATTTGTAGAAATAAATGAGAACAGTCATTTCAAAATACTAGCGAATGGGAGAACAAGGTCATGCAGAGATCTTGAAGGTGAGATAATGTGTTTTATTTTAATCTAGTTTAAAGATTGTTGTTGCAGAATTCCAGTTGTCGACAAGATGAAAACTAAGAAAGATCCAAGTCTTAAGAAGCAGTGATGGAGGAACTGGTAAAAATTTCTGAAAGAAGGAAGGTGACTGAGTGCAGCAGCCAAAGCAACAATAGGTTCAAGAGAGTGAACCGAAAGAATACCTAGGAAGAGGTCGAGCTCAGAAATGAAGCTTGATAGGGTATTGAGTAGTAAAAGGAGATTGCTACAAGAGAAGGCTATGTTACAGATCACCAATCGAGCATGGATGAGCTCATGAGGAAGATGGCCATGGAGGATGAGAGAAGAGTTTCTAAGGAATACCATGAAGATAAGATAAGTGATGAGGATCGAGAAAGAGATATTGCAGTTATGAAAGTACAACTGGAGGTACTACAGGGATGGCTACAAGAAACAGGGAATGAATGCCAAAGACATGAATGGAGAATGAAGAAATGGGTTAGATGGAACCTATTGCAAAAGAAATGGAATGCTAAGTTGATGAACAAGTTCAGAGAACTTGAACAGATACATATTTCTTTGTTGGAAAAGGAAAGACTCAAAGGAATTGAGTCACAGCAAATATTCTCTGCTGGAAACCAAAAAGTTATTGTGGAAGATGGGTTTTCGAGGAAGCAAACGAGACTGAAAATTCTTGTGGTTTTAAAACTAATGATTTATGTATGATTGCAGGTACATCACAAGATGATGAACAAGATTTAGAGTTTGTTAAGGAGAAGGAATTGAACCTGAAATCTGTTCAGATTAATGCTGAGATAGCAAGATCTCAGAAAGAAAAGGAGATAGAGGGGTCTCATGGAAATAGGCAGCAGAGTATTGAAACAGAGGAAGAAGGATCATTTGATGATTGGTCAACAATAAGTGAAGGTATAAAAAGATGTGTAAAGTTTCCAAATTCTACCCCAATTGAAATTGTTGAGTTATATAGGAAGTTAGATCTTCAAAAAAGAGAGTTAGAAAAGCAGAGGATCTACACTCGGAATGAATTGTTGAAAGAGAAAGACAAAGAAATTGTTATAAATGATAGTCAGGAAACAAAGAGTAAGGATGTAAGAATGATTCAACAAATTGAAGGAGTTCATTATTGTGAACTAGAGCAGGGAGACATCCTTGAAACAGATGATATGAAGGAGAGACTAGCTGACAGTCTCATAGAGAATTTAAATCAGGATACTGATGTGTTAACAAAGGAGTTAGAAGAAAACTCAAAGTAGCATACTGAGATGTTTCCAGAGGAGGAAGAGACATTGAAACCTTGTATTTTTAATACTGATAATTCATGTGTTAATTATGCAGGAAAAATACGACAACAAATGGAAAATGTCAGAGAATCTAATGAAAGGGAAACTATGTTAGCTGAAAACATAGTAAAGGATCATCATTCTATCATGGTGATTGGCACAATGGAGATAACCCTGGAAACTGGGAAGGAAGATAGTGAAGATTTTCTGAGTCCTGAAAGAGACTTAGAACTACAAGAAGGAGATTTGGTGACTGGATCATCAAATAAGACCATTGGGTCTTGTAATTTTGAAATTGATAATTTTTCTGTGTTTACAGGTGTTGCAGAAGGCAATCCATCTCTTGGAGTTGTCTTGGATGAAGATAAATTGTTGCAGCAAAAGGAACCCATAGATTCCTTACTTAATAAGGAAAGCATCTACAAGGAAGGTGAGACAGTCATGTCTCATATGAAGGAACTTGTTATTGTTGATGACAAGGAGGAGTTGGCTTGTCTGATTGGCCAAGAGAAGACTGTAGGACAAACCCTTAGAAACGTCACAATTGTGGAGAATTAGAATTCTATTCTAATAAAAGATGAAGATACAGAGTTTGAAGAAGCTGAATTGACTGTCAGAATCAATCAAGGAGGTGAAGGACAATCATTGAAGGTTGTCAAGGAAGAAGAAGAAGGATATGCTGAAACTAAATTACAACATATTGATGATGTGTTTGAGATGAGACAAGTACAAAAGGAATGGCTGAAATGTTTGCTGGAAACATTTGAACAAGAGAAAGGAACTGCAGACACAAAAGTGGAAATGTCTGAAGTTGTGGTAGAGAAAGAGCAGATACTAGTTTGCCAAATTTGATTATGCTTGCTAGTATACAAGGAACAGTCAAGGAGTATATTGCTACAGCCAAAGAATCAGAAGATAATTTATTTTTTGAATTTGCAGGTAGTGAGCAGAAGAAGGATGTTGCAGAGGGAGGTATCTTAAGAGATATTCAGGAAGTCTGGGAGGTAGCAATGTCTAGAGCAATATCTACAAGAGTATTTGGAGCAGTATCTACAACAATATTTACAGCAAAAATTGGAAGCAACAACAAATGGCGGAGTGGTTACCAGTCAGAAATAACCTGGACATAGAGATTGAAAACATTAGAAGGTTGATGATGAAGGTGTCCCAGAAGAAGACAACAAGAAGAAAGCAAAGAAACAACAACAAGGAAAAGACAAGAACAGGGTGTGAAAGCATAGCTAGTGGAAAGATGCAGAATAATGTATGGAAGCCTGGGAAAAGTATATCTGAAGAATGATGAAGCTTATGGACAACAGCAAAACATAGTATGGGATCCAGGAGGCCAAAGGTTGGAAGCACATGATCAGGAGATCATGATTAATTTCTTCTTTGGGAGTCTGATGCAGGAGCATTAGGCTTAGAAAATTCTTTGTATTCTAATAGATATAGGGGGTCTTGTATTGCTATGAAATTGGATTCTTATGTAACAAATTAAAATGATTTGTTTGGAGTTGAGTGATTTTAATATTTTAAAATAGGATTAATTAAATATTGAGAGGATTTTTGTAAATGTTCTCGAAAGAGAATATAAGAGATTTGAGAATTAATTGTAAATGCCAAATTGAATTGGTTTCATGAATCTAGGGATTTATGAGAATCCTTAGGGATAAAAGAGGATATTTAGGATTTGATTGAGAATATAGTGGATCTAAACCAAAATTGGTTTTAGAATACAATTGTATAAATTGTAAGCCTGAAGGCATTAAAGAAAGGAGAGATTAAGGATTTAGAGAGGTAGAGTTTGGATTTTAGCCTATGGGCAGTAGTAAGAAAGAGGCCACTGATTAGGAAATCAGGCCAGAGAGGAGACGCTGTGTAATATTTGGTATATATATATCATCACTTAACTTCTGAGTTCGTATCTCATTTATGAGTTATATTGTGTACAGTGAATACTTGTTTGTAAATTACCAGAATAATTGCATAATATAAGTGTGCAGGTGTATTTTGGGAGGACCAGAGATAGGAATCGAATTCATAAAGAATTCAATAGATTCCTTTTGGAAAGTCGAGTGACTGTAATTGAAGTTTCATTGAAAACATAGAATTGGTTGATCTGAAGAAGTCGAATTCAATCGAATTCAATTGTGGGTTTTTTTATGCGAAATAACTGTATGAACGAAATCCAAAAACCTGTACATTGACCTGTGATTGGAGCCGTGTGGAAAAACTAGTAACAATATCCGGTTGTGGATTTTATTTTGAGACAACAGTGAATAATATCAGTTGAGGGACAGAGTTCCTGGTCGAATTGTGCAACAGAAAACTTGGATGGGAAAAAAGGACTGATGGGAAATCTTTAAACGGTTTGACAGTTCAATGGAACAACGACAAAAATGTTGTGGAAATCTCTGCTTGCAACCGATCGTACTTGAAATTGGTATAATCGTGGTAAATTCCACATTCACGTCAAAACCTGGTTCTGTTCGAGCCCATGAATTGAATAAATGTAGATATCATGAATTTATGTCGCAAAGGGACAGAGAACGATTTTATAAACAACAAGTGGGTTTCGCATAGATTTAAAGAGGTAAGTGGTATTTTATTGGAGAATGCATTACAGTTAGGAGAGTGACGCGTGGCATTATAAAACCACCTATTTCGCATAGTTTCAAAACATTAAACATCGTGGAGTTTGAAATGAGATTACCATTGGTTTGGTGAGTGTATATGATCGACGTTTTAAAGGTGCATTTGTAATAGGTTGTGGGGCCAGATTTGTTTTGTGGACCCAAGGTCAATGGTAAGCCACGACATTGCCGGTAACCGTTGATCGAGGAGTTGAAGATCTATGATGGAAGTCAAATGTGGAAAGCTATTTGGAGAAAGGCAGAAGGTGAGTTGGTACGCTGTGGGACCAGTTAAAATATTATGTCGGCATTTGGTTTTGTAACCAAGGTAAGAATTTTAATGAAGCGGATAAGTATATGGTTTATAACCATAGGTTTGGAAAAAAGAAAAGCTTTCGCATTTGAGGTTTCCTCTATTTGGGGTTTTTAATTGAAAACGCATTTTATATTTGTAGATGTGGGTAAACACAGCTTAGGCTACGTCACAAGCTCTGTCAATGTACCCTTGGAGAGTGCTTCACCCAGAAAGTACTGCAACTCTGCTAACTGCCTGTGCATCTACTTGCACTTCATTAGTGGGTCGGCCCAAAGATGGATGCTCCGCCATCTCCAACAACTCCTCTATCCTCTGATTTGAGACTCCATGCTCCTACTGTCTACTAGCCTCCTGCAAAACTACACTGTCAACCTCCAAAACCTCTTGAGGACAAGTGTCTGCAAATACTGCCACCCTGCTAGATGTTTTTACATCTATCTGCTCCTCATCAATGGCAGGCCCCAAGGGTGGCTACCCATCCTCCTCCATCACAGGCTCAATATGAACCTCCAACTGGCTCTCCCCAAAAGGCTCATCATGCATACTATGCATATCATCCCCCTCAATTGACTCATGCTCCACCATATGCTGCTTGTGCTGAATCATCACCGGTGACTCATCATCCTGAATGTGTCCCATAGGGTCCACTGACTACTCATCACACACATCGGAATATAAATCGAGCCTTCCATCAACAACTCCACATGACTCATGTTCCTCGGAGGCGTCCTTGTATGAACCCATGGACTTGTCTAAAGAAGAATCCTCACCTTGAAAGTCAGAAGGGAACCCCTCCTTCTCTACTTTTGTCATCTTCTTAGCGTTACTCAAGCATGAGTGGTCAAGTTCCTAAGGTCCCTTGCAGTCCTCCTCAATTCATTCTTGCTACATGGTCCATCAATCCTGAGCAGCTCCTCCTTGGTCAACTGTTTCTGGAACAATCTAATATTCTAGTCAACCAATCTTTCGACTAGCTCATAAGTAGCAAGCTAAGAAACTAGATTCGTTGATATAGGGCCACGTGTCCCAAACCAGACGAATCTGACATGACACGTACGGATTTGAATCCGAAATCCCGAATTCGATCGTGTCTGTATAGGACACATTGAATCCCGATCGTGTCCTGTACGGACACGATCGAATCCCAATTGTGTCCTGTACGGACACAATCGAATCCCGTTTTGCCGGATTCGACTAGCGCGAAAGTGCGTCCGGTGACTTATAAAAAGGGGTTTTTGCTCATTGTTTCTCACCAAAGCTTGTGTGTGAGTTGAACATAGAGCAAGGAGCAAGAGTAGCAAGGAGCAAGGGAGTGTTTTCAAGGAGATTCGAGCAACTGGTAAGTGCATTGTCTCTCTATGTTTTTGCATTTGGTTTGCTGTTAGTGTTTGCATGTGCATATGTTTTACATATTTGGTCATTTTTGTTTATTCTTTACAGTATTCATGGCTCAATCAAGGGTAGCAAGGCAGGGGCTAAGAAAGGGGAAGAATGTCCCCATTGGAGATGCCCCTCCTGTCCCTATTTCATCAGGGTCTGCAAGTATTCCATCTATTGGAAGTGGGGCTACAAGTTACAACAATAGCTCCAAATGTTAAGGGAAAACAAACTCAAGACCCCAAATAACCATTGTGTAAATATGTGATAAGAGACGCAGGGCCATGCAACAAGGTGAAGGGAGGAGGCAATGTTGCTTGGAAATGTAGTTTTTGCCACAACCATTTCATGAGCACATATTAACGTGTGAAAGCTCATTTGTTGGCTTTGCCAAAGCTTGTACACAGGTGCCACTAGCAAGTAGGAAGGAAATGGAGAAAGAGGCATTTGTTGGTGCGACAAATGTGGCATCAAAATCAAAACAAAACAAGAATGATGACCCCCTTCCATTCTTGAGGAAAAGCATCAACAAGTTCCCAATTGAATGTTTTAGTGGGGGACAAGTAATAAAAAGGAAGGCAACTGCACTTGGTCCAATGGAGAAGATTTTCCAGAAAGAGAAGAGGTAAGAGCTTGATCTCACCATTGCATTTTTTTCTATCAGAACTTCATATCCTTTAATGTTACACGATCACCTCTATTTATTGAGATGTGCCGAGCTCTAAGTCAAGGGGCTCCATCAAGGTATGTGCCTCCTGGGTTAGAGAAGCTTAGAACCACATTGTTGACAAAGGCAAAGAAAGGGGTGAACAAAATGCTTGAGCCTATTAAATCAGCATGGCCAACATCTGGGGTTAGCATTGCTTCTGATGGATGGACAGATCCAACACGACACCCACTCATCAACTTCATGGTGTCATCCTTAAATGGTCCAGTTTTCTTGAAATCAGTGGATGCACTTGGAAAAAACAATGATGCACAATATATGGGTGAGTTATTTATTAAAATTATTGAAGATGTAGGTGTCGATTCTTGTGTGCAAATCATTACAGATAATGCACCTGTTTGCAACGCTGCTCGCATGATTGTGGAAGAAAAGTATCCACAAATATTTTGGACACCTTGCATTGTCCATTCATTGAACATAGCACTGAAATCTATTGCCTCTGATGTGATTTGGATTAGAAGCATTTTTGAGGATCCACGACATATTCGCAACTTTGTACAAAACCATACAAATGCCCTCACTATCTACAAGGAGTAGACCAATCTATCATTGTTGAAGATTGCAGATACACGGTTTGCCTCTTCATTCATCATGTTGAAGAGTTTGAGGGAGGTCAAGCCCGCTCTTGGGGCGATGGTTATTTTAGAGTTTTGGTCTTTTTGGAGAAAGACAGATCAAACAGCCTCAAAGAAAGTGAAGGACACAGTGTTGGATGATGTCTGGTGGGAGGAGGTAGATCTACTTATTCATATCATGGACCCTATCATTTCCTTGCTTCGATTTGCAGATTTAGACCAACCCATCCTAGGAGAGGTTTATGAGGGATGGGATTCCATGATTGAGTCTGTGAGGAACATTGTTTTACATAGTTAGTGCCTAGAGTATGAGACATCATCGGAGTCCTTCTTCACCAACATACAGGATATTCTTGTCAGGAGATGGGACAAGAATTGCACACCTTTACATTGTTTGGCTCACTCCTTGAACCCAAAATACTACAGCCATGAGTGGTTGAATGATGTACCTTCCCGCAGATTCCCTCCTCACATGGATGGTGAAATCTCACAGGGGAGGAAAGATGCATTCAGGAGGATTTTTCAGGATAGGGCATCCCTTGATGAGGTGTAGGATGCCTTTGCAGAGTTTTCCACTGGCACTGGGCGATTTGTAGGCTATGATGTGATTCGAGACAGGGGGGCTAAGAAGCCCTATTCTTGGTGGGCAACTCATGGGGCAACAAACCCTCCTCTATAGCAGTTAGCCATGAGGCTCCTCTCTCAGTTGACTTCATCCTCTTGTTGCGAGAGGTATTTGAGCACATATGGGAATTTGTATAGTGTGAAGAAGAGCAGACTTGAGTAGTCCAGGGCAGAGACAATGGTGTATGTGCATACCAACCTTCGTCTCATCTACAGGCAGAGGGAGGATTGGTTGAAGGGAAAGACAAAGATGTGGAATGTCTTTCCCGATGATATGGGTCTGGACAACAGTGTTGAGTTGGCATTGGCCAACTTGGATCTCAATGAGCCAGTGCTAGAGCTTGTCACATTTGATGATGGTGATATAGTAGAGGGGTCATCCTCCACACTAGCAGATGCAGAGATGACATTGGATATAGAGGAGGAGGATGCAACAGAGGAGAGTAGTGGTGATCATGATGATCATGATGAGGACAGTGATGCTGATTATGATGATGAGGATTTATGACTCATGAGTCATGAGCTACCCATTGCGGAACTGCATTGAGGCTTGTAATCTTGTAGTTGTTTTGTATTTTCTATTACTATTTGCCATTGGCAGTGTACTACCTAGAGCCTAGAGGCTAGTACTTATGTAAAACATTTTGATTTTGACGACTTAATGAGAAAACTACAGTATCTTGTCTTTCTCCTATTGGATCATTGATGAATATGTCTATTACTTTGTAATATGTATGATTGTATGATGTATCAATATATCAATGTATCATGTATCTTAAATCTTTGTAAAACTTACATCTAGATGAAGATCTATGTTTGAATCAATGAATTTGTGTAAGAAATATCTAATTTTTAACATATATATATATATATATAACGTTTCCAAACGTGTCCTGTTCCGGGGGGTCACCGTGTCTGAATCCGACACTCGAATCCGCGTGTCCATCATGTCCCGTGTCCCCATGTCAGGTGACTTAGGCAGCAGGTGAGACTGGTTGTTCTCTCCTCCAAATGCTCAATAGTTTAGTCCGCAACTCCCTGCAAATGGTATCACAATATCCCATAAATGAAGACAAAATGGACTGCATGTGTGCTATGATTGTGTCAGGGTGATGTTTCTTAATGTTAAAGAAATATTGGAACATCTGCAGAATCAAGCCATCACACTCAAGATCAAACATGATCTCGTAAGTCCTGGTCATGGCCATGACTTCTAAAACCTCAAGTTCTTCCCAAGCGGAGAGCCTGTGTTGTTGTCCAAGTCCCGGAAAGACTCCACTATCAGTCTGAAAACTCTCCTCATAACATGATCATTGTAAGGAGCTATAGGGGTGGTTAGTCTCATGATGTTACTGAGACAAGATGCAACTGGAAGTTTAAACCCTTCACAAGGTTCCTCCAAGAACTTGGGTTGTTTAATAACAAGCATAGTTGGTTTTAATACCCAAATTAGTTTTCTCCCTTCTAATTGTCTCACTTCGAAAAAGAGTGAATCTAGCTCATCCTGTTTGAAAAGGACTCTCCATGTGATCTCCATGTGTTTCAAATTTGTTCCAAGTGCAAATATTTTGTGTCCAATATCCGACTTCTTCTGCAAATCATTTGGTTGTTCTTTCTAAATGTTGGCCTAGACTCCTCTTGATAAAGGTTGTTGTCTTGCTTGGATTTCTGGTCCAATGTTGCATGGAGGTTTAAGGAACCAATTTCTATGTTTAATATTCTCAATTTGTTTTGGAATTCCTCCATGGTTTAGCCCAATGATAACAAGTATCTTAAGTTGAGTCAACCTCTACTCAACTTTACATGGAATCCATAATCAACATACTCAGACTATGACTATGCAACGCACATAACAATGCAGGGCTACTATATAACATACCAATATAATTATTCAGCCAACTCATAGAACCTCACATTGCTCACAACAATACACTGTCCAAATAGATAAATCTAGCTTCGACAAATAAATTAGGCTCTGGCAAATAAATTGGGCCCTAGTAAATAAACTAGGCTCCAACAAATAAATTGGGCTCTAGCAAAATAATTTCTGCACAACAAGATGAATTCATCCCAGCAAAATAATTTCAACCCTGGGCTTGCCAAAGCATGCTAAACAATCTCAGGTGAGAGAAATGTTGCCCTAGATGCAAGGAAATGATCTCTCGTCAAGCTCTGCGTTGACCCCAAAAATTTTGCAACTGTTGGCTGGAAGGAACCCATGTTTGAGCCTCCAAAAGTGCTCATAAAATTATGCCAAATTAATCTTGGGCTCTCAACCATAAACCCAGAAAAACCCAGAAAGGATTTTGGCAAATTCTACTGGCCACACCCGGGACCCAAAATATCAGCTCACTCCTCCCCCACTAGCTGCCAAATAATTTTGTATGTTTGGGGCACCAAAACTCCCCAAAAATTCTGCAAAATTAGGAGCCAGCTCCTTGACCCCTGGCCGACAAAACCCATAAATGTTTTGGACTAATTCCGGCCTCCCAAAATTACCCAAAACTGGTGCAATTACAAGTTGAATAATAAAGCATACTGCTGAGCAAAAAGGAGATTTTTGGCCAGAATACTGCCCGGAAAATTATGGAAATTTAACCATGGACTCCTCTCAACAAAGCCACAAAAACCCAAAAATATTTTGAGCTAATTCCAATGACCCAAAATGCTCGAATAGTGTGAGAATCTTAGCTAACCCAACAATTTGCCCTGCTATAAGAATGACGATTTCTGACCCAACTATCACCCGGAAAATTCTGAAATTTTAACCACAAACTTGTCTCACAAAACTCAGAAAAATCTTGGGTAGATTCCAAAAGATACAGAAAGTCCCAATTTAATGCAAGTTTCCTACTCTGCCCAACTATGCACACTGCTCCAAAATAAGATAAATTTGTACCACAATGCTCCTACACTTAAGTCCAACAAATTCGCTGCAAAATCACCGACTCAAATAAGATAAATCTCTTGCAAAACCTCTGAAAAATAAATTGGTTTATGACAGATAAACTTGGCCCAACAAATAAACTCAGCACCAATAGATAAATCTGGTTCTCGCAAATAAACTATGCTTGGGAAAATAAATTGGGCTCCAACAAATAAACTCAACCCAACAAATAACTTTGGCCCATCAAGAGAAATTCAACACAGTAGAATAATTTTTGGCCCCACAAAATAAATTTGGCCCAGCAAAATAATCTCGGTCCAGAAAGATAAATTCGACCCGGTAACTTGGTTTTTTCAAATCAATCCCACGATTGAGCCAAGGTCTAAGCTCTGATACCATTGTAATGTCCCAAACGCCAAAAATTTGGAATAGTCTTGAAATTTTAATCCAAAAATACTTCAGATAAATTTTCTATCCATAAACAGAAGATCGCCATGTAAAATAGTTTCAGAAATTTAAGTCGTCAACACTAGTAACTCAATCTTCGGCACTGCAAAATCTTCAAAACTAGTTCCTCTTGAAACCCTATCTTGAGCTCCCAAAATGCTCCACAATCTTGTCTCAAAATTAATCTGTAATAAACCCTTGAACTTGGTTTTTTCAAATCAAACTCATGATTGAGCCAAGATCTAAGCTTTGATACCATTGTAATGTCTTAAATGCCAAAAATTTGGAACACTCCTGAAATTTTAACCCAAAAAATACTTCAGATAAATTTTCCATCCATAAACAAAAGATTGCCATGTAAAATAGTTTCAGAAATTTAAGCCAGCAACACCATAAGCAATTTGCATGACATAAACCCCAATATTTACAGCAAAAATTGAAAATAGAATCTGCAACCTCTGTTGCTAGTAAACGTGGGTTCAGGGATAGGGACGGGTACATCATTTTTTGAAAAACGGTGTGTGGGTTCTTCTGGGGGTATATTATAATTTATAATTTAAATATATAATATATTAATATAATAATATTGTATTTTATAGATTGTAAATTTATAAATTATAATTTATAATATATATAAATTTGTATATTTTTCAACTTTATACAAGAAAACTAAAATATTTAGGATTTAAAGTTTTAATTCCTCTTTGTAACGGTAATACAAGTACTACTCAATAGTTATAAAAAAGTTTGTTGTTGTTTATGATCCTCATAGTTGGGCTTGGGTCAAGTTTTATGGATCCTGTAAAAGGGTTAATTTCTGAATTTGTTGAAAGAATTGAGGCAAGATTTAGTTGGTTCTTTGTTCATAGGATATTATGATTTATCATATTTTTTAAAGTTTTCTCAAGGTAATAATAAGTAGGCTTCAAATGGAGTGGAATTCTACTTTAATTTAAATATCTAATTCAGACTCTCCATGCCCATTTTGGGGATATCTCACACTTCCTCATTCTCTGCAGTAAACATCAAATTTTCACATTTTTAAAACTATAAACATCTACCATCTAAGTGTGCAGTTTATATGTTGATGTCATTTCTTAAGAAATGGTGTTTTTTTGTTGAATATAAGTTATAACAGTTCACAGAAGACGTGAATACCTCCATCTGCTGTCGTCCTCTGTCGTTGTCCTTTGTCGCCTCCCTCTGCTCCCTCTCGTCCTCTGTGTATATACCTCCCGCCCCCCCTCTGCCTGTATTGCGTGAATGAATGCCTTTTTCCCTATGTATTTTGTCTTATGTCCCTGCGTGAATGAATGCCTCTGTCGGCGTAATACCTCTGCCTCTTGTCCCTGCTTGAATCCCTCCGCCTCTACGTCGAACGGATCCCTCCGCCTCTCGTCCTTGCTTGAAGACCAGTCGAATGAATACCTCAATGAACTCTTCCCTGCGTCGAATGAATGAACTAAATGAATGGCCTGTCATCCCTGCGACGAACAAATGAACCCAATGAAATGAAGTGAAGAGAGAACATAGTTTAGGTTTCGACTTAGTATTTACGATTTACATTTTGATTTCAATAATTACAAAAATTAATTTTTTTAATTCAAAGTTTTAATTTGTAATTTTGTTAAAACTTAATATTTATTAAAATTTAATTTTAATTTTTAAATTTCAAAAAAAAATTATAAAAATTTGTAGTCAAAATCGGCCGTTGAGAACCCAAAGAACCCGATTTTTATGTTCTAAGTACGCATCCTCAGGGTTCTTCGTACCCATTAAGGCAAAAGAACCCAATTTTTTTTTCGGAGAACCAGGTTCTTCACAGAAGAACCCAATTTTTTTTTTTTTGGAGAACCCAGTTCTTCTGAGTTCTTCTCAGAAGCACCCATACCCGAATCTGGGACGAGTTCGAGAATCCCACCCCCGGGTTCGTGAACCCGTGCAACATAGTCTGCAACTGAATAATAGACAATGTAAGCATGTAGAAGATCTTAGCCTTATTTTATCAATATAGAAAATGATGGAACAACAAACTGGAAATGGTTGCGGTAATGGACCCAAATAAATCTACAATAATGCCACAACTGGCCTCCAAAACAAACTGAAAATCAATAAATTGCAACTTGTGAATCCTAAATGGATCCACCAAGGAAATGTTGATTTTTGTGGCATTGGAAAGTCTTCAAAGTCTCAAAATTTGTGAGTCTTGGACATCAGTATTCAAAAGAACCCAGAAATCTTTTGTGGAAATTCCACTCAGTCTATGTTTTATTAAAATAATTAATTATTTTAATGGAGACCCTAAGTCTAAACTTAGGGAAATTAAATAATTAATGGGTATTATAAAAACAGAGTGTGAATCTTCTAGAGAACGAAGATCAAATCAAGTTATAATCTTGGCCATTGATTAGACTTCTAATCTGGGCCGTTGATTCATCAATGAGAAGATTATAAAAGAAGCCTTGAGGGTCAGTTGGAAAGGAAGCTGAGCATACACTCAGTAACTCGAAGGAAGTCGATTCTGAAGGAATAAAATTCGATTTCGGAGGGATAGTTGCAGGGCATAAGAAGCAAAGGGAGTCAATAGTGACAAGGGTCGAGGAAAGGACGCAGAAGGTCGAAGAAGGCAGCATAGAGCAACAATGCAGAGAGCCCACGCAGAGTGACTCAATCTCACACAAACACTGCGCAAAGAGACACGCAGAGGGACACAGAGGGAAGCTATGAGTCTTCCGAGTGTCAAAAATTCTCCACAGGGTTTGTGAGAATTTATCTTAGGTGTTTTATAAAAAATTCTGCCAGTCTTTTCTTTGTAAAGAATTTCATTGCTGAAGAATAATATATAAACTCTCATCTGCTGCATCGGTTTCACGCATTGGATTTTTCCGGAGACAATTGTCAAAAAATAAGTGTGTATATGTGATTGATTCTTATGCCTGTATTTCTTATTGTTCTATTCTCTGCATATAATTGAGTGAATGCTGCAGTAGTATTGATTTTGAAATTTACTGGAAGAATTCTATAAATAACTTATTGGAAATAATAAGTAGGAGAAATAAATCTATAACTGCAGAAGTATTTTCAAGATTGAAATTTTCACATGGTATTAGAGAAAATATGAGTAACAGGAGCAGAGAACCGACGATGGAACGTAGATCAGACATTGCTGCAGCAACATTTCGGAAGGGTTCATGCAGTTCTCCAGAGAAGGAAAGCATGAAAGAACAAATGGATCACGACGTTTCTGTTCTGGCATCCAGATTGGAAGAAGAATTTGCTTGTGTGTTAAGCTCTGCTTCTCCTGAGATCTAGTATATTGACAGTGGCGCTTCTACTCACATGACGGGAGTGCGAGAATGTTTCTCAAGCTACCAAGAAGAGAAGATGAACTTTAAAATCACCATGGGAATTAAGGCGAAATCTACCCCTGTTGGAAGAGGTAACATAGTGTTTAAAACAGAAGATGGTAATAAGCTTCGGGCTACCAATGCGCTGCATGTGTCTGGTTTGGGGATGAACTTACTCTCTGTGTCGCAGCTTCAAAACGAAGGTTATGACGTTTACTTCATTGGCAATAGAGTATACATCAAACACCCGAGTTGGAAGAAGAAGGCACAAATCGGAGTCAGGAGCAATAAACTCTACAAGTCACAGCTCAAAGTCCCAATGGCACTGATAAGCAGCACTGATGAGAAGGATTTGGATGAGCTATGACACAAGAGAATGGGGCACTTGCACCATGGGGCGTTAAGAATTCTCAAGAAGACTGTCACAAGAGTTCCAGAACTGAGCACCAAGTGAGACGATGTCTGCAGAGGGTGCGTATTGGGAAAGTATGCCAAGGCAACGTACAATAGAAGCAACAATAGGGCTATGAGTGTGTTGGGCTTAATACATTCAGACATCTGCGGACCAATGTCCACTAGAGCTCTTAGTGGTGCCTGTTGAAAAGTGTAACTAGGTTGGTCTTCATGATGGCTATGTAATTATGTATTTATGTATAGAAGATGTTAATGATAATAAAATGTATTTTTGGTATATTTGTCTCATAGGTTTCATGAGAAATATTTTATAATGTAGATAGACTTCTTCTTGATGTCTATTAGGTTTACGTCTTTTAGGAATAAATACTTTTAGGTGAAGGATTCAGTTTATACTCCAGAGACCTTGACAACCCTCATACAATGCTAGAATCAAGTGAAGACTATCTGCTGCAACAACACCGCTGGGAAAGTAAACTCACGTCATGTCGGCCCACTTGATATAATGAAGTCGGACTAAACCGTATTTGATGGTCGGCCTAAAGGTGAAGACTGCCTACTATATATAAGACAAGTCTACAGATCATTTAAAAGGATGACTAACGGAGATAGCACATAATTGAATATGGATTGAAGACTTTCAAATTACCACAACAAAGATGGAAGATATATATATGAAGGACCTTGCGTACACCACAGCAGAGATTGCGGACACCACAGAGATTGCGTTAGTCTAATGCGCTCATCACTACAGTGAAAATTATACAAGAAGGTTTGCAGATACAAGTTAGTCTATAGTGCGGATTGTTTTATAAATGTAGATAAGCATAAATCTCTGAGATTATAAAGCGGATAAAAGGGAAACAGGTTCGAGTATGATCTGAGACAGTAATCATTAAAGTGTGTATATAAGTGGAGTATAAACAATGCGTAATCATTACAGTGCGTTTATATGAGACAGTTCAACGTGCAACATTCAGTGCAGATATAAGTGAACGCTATTCAACTAAGAATTTGACAGAAGTTCAGAAGAAGAAAAGCTGCTGTAAAGTAAGAGAAATTAAGGAAGGTAAATTTGAGATTTACCTTCCTAAACAGTGCATATTGGTGACGAATAAAAGGTTCGAGTTTTTGCCCTGGCTCTAGGAGCCTATCCCTTTGTCTTGCGCTTTTCGATAATTGACTTGATGAAAGATTAACTAAGAGAAGACTTAACTGACACAAGTAAGTTCACAAGCAATTATTAAGAAGAGAATTTGTATTAATCACCAGCCCTTCAAATTCTCAACATGGTATCAGAGCTAAGGTGCTGAATATAAGGGCTGCTTGTCAACAAAGACACTCAAAGAAGCAAAGACCAAAGTTTGAATTGGAAAGACAAACCAGTTTGCAAGGAAGACTATCCAACTATTTCATGTGAAAAGATCAACTCATTAATCTTTGGTATCAAAAGATTTGCACTCAAAGCATTGTTTGAAGGAAATCTCAACTTTTGAAGATAGTCATTATAATCAAGGGTTCAGGTACAACAACATTGAAGAAAGGAAACCCTTGACTTCATTCTCAATCACCATCAAGCAAGCTGCAAGCAAATCCACTCAATTTAGATTTCATGACCCTATATATCAAGATGGCTTTTTGTAAAGAAAGCAACAAGCTGGTTGGATCACCAAACTTCAGTGCATGGAAAAAGAGAACAGACTTGAATTTAATTGAAGATGAATTAATGGAGTATATTGAAGGATCTACTATTCAACCTCCAAAAGAAGATACTTCAGCCCATGCCAAGTACATGAAGGGAGAAATTAGAGCCCAAAGGATTCTCATAGAATCCATCAAAGACTCTCATTCCCTATGTATCAAAACTAAAGACTGCAAAACAAATATATGAGAAATTGGTGGAGCTATTTTCTGTGAGTACTGCTGGAGAAGCAATTTATTTAAGACAAGAACTATACAAAATGAAATTATCAAGGGAAGCAGGAATCACTCCATACTTTATGAGGATTTCTGAAATAAGAGATCAACTGCAGGAACTAGGAGAAGTGATGTTTGACACTGAGATGACAACAATGGTGTTGAATGCTCTACCAGAGGAATGGGGAAGCTTCACTTCTAGTTTATATGGGAAGAAGGAAGCCACTCCATTCCATTTTTTATGGTCTCTATGTAAAATAGAGGAAACAAGACTAAAGGCCAAAGCTGATACAGGACCAAGTACCTTTGCAACCTCATACAGGAAGAAAGGAAGATTTGGAAAATTTGGCCCTCAAAATAAAAGAAGAAATATGGACAACATGCGATGCTTTGGATGTGATGAGCTTGGAAATTATAAAAGAGATTGTCCTAAATCTGGAAAGGACAAAAGGAAAAAGAAAGAAGCCCATGTCACTTATGAAAGAGAAGAACCTGGCACCAAAAGATCTAAGGAGGAGGAAGCAAGAGATCTCTATTATGATTGAGATCATCTTTCTCTATAAGTAATCTCTAATTAGTTGTGAAATTGTATGATAGCATGTACATTAAGAAGCATCTCGATAAAAGCATAGAAGGAGCTCTCGGTGAAAAAGCTTCTGGAAAACTGCTCTACTAAAAGAAAAGCAGTCATCAGATCAAGGGTCATCATGGAGACAGAATTTTGGGATGTGATGACATATTGTTGAAGCTGTTCAAGGAATGAATCTCTTCATTCAAGAGAAATTGCTACAGGATGACTCAAGGGAAATAGGTATGAGGTATATATTTATATGCTGACATTGGATGCTGTGAAGTCATGTGGTTGTAGGTACTAGACTCCTATACTTAGAAGTATGATCTATGGAGGAGTATCTTTCAATGCACAGATAGATGAAATCAACATAATATGTCCTCATGGAATATGAGGTGATTGGATATGAACGGGAAACTAGAAAAGTTGTACGTTCCGGGGAATCAAGAATGTGCAGAGAAGAAGAGATCATGAAATGCAACCATGTCAAGAGGCAGTTATCATTCAGAGGCCAAGAAGATGTGACTAGGGGATCTCTTGGAAAGATATGTAGACTTTGACAGAAGTCTGGTAAAGAAAAATACCCTTGGAAAAACATATTAGTAGGAGATGTGTCAATCTGTATGAAGGATGCCGATGCCTACAGAAAGATGTCATGGTGAAAGATCATCACTGAGGTAACTTTCGTTTTAAGAGTTCATATGTAAATGTTTCTTTGGATGAATTTGTGCAGGGCTGCTAATCATGAAAGAGGATGAATGATCCTGGAAGATGATTCGAAGGAAAGCAGCATGGCACAATAATAGACCAGATAAGGAAGTCTGATGAATCATTTTCTGATAGCTGACATGACTCAGGATGAAAGTGATGGATGTGCCCTATGAAGCTAAAAGTTGAAAATTCCTCAATATCGAAATCCATGACATCAAGGATAGGAATTCTTCATGAGCAGTTGGGTGTCTCAGATTGTTGTTGGAAGTCGCTGGTTAAGAGGGAGCATGATGATAAGTTTCTTACTTGGAAGATACTTGGTAATTCCTAAGAATGAGCTTAGGTACATTCCTCGTATAGGAATGAGTACATTCCCTCGTGGAATAGGTCCTCCCTGGTTGAGAGGGAGAGATAGACACATCATTCTGGTCTTGGGAAGACAGAATGGAGGATTGGGTAATCATCTAGCATTCGATACTCTTTGAGAATGTGTTAGGGCATTCAAGATAAGAGTAGTCGGGGATCGATATTCTTTGAGGGCTAGCTACCGAAGAGAAGAATAGTCCAAGAAGGTCATACTTTGGGAACACCCGGGTGGAGTATGTACCTTGGAGAGACAATGACGAAGGTGTCTATAAGTCATGTGTCTCGCCAACATTGTAGCCCATTGTCTCTTTGAGAGATGGGGGTCGGGGCTGTTAGTCAAGGCCTTGCACTAGGACAATGCTGGTTGATATGATGCTATACAGATGTGATTACCAATCCGATTCTTCTTATGAGATTCTTCGGTTTGAAAGTGACCATGTACCTGTATGAATACCTTCCTAGTTAAGTAGGAGTGTTGAAAAGTGTAACTAGGTCGGTCTTCATGATGGCTATGTAATTATGTATTTATGTATAGAAGATGTTAATGATAATAAAATGTATTTTTGGTATATTTGTCTCATAGGTTTCATGAGCAATATTTTATTATGTAGATAGACTTCTTCTTGATGTCTATTAGGTTTACGTCTTCTAGGAATAAATACTTTTAGGTGAAGGATTTAGTTTATACTCCAGAGACATTGACAACCCTCATACAATGCTGGAATCAAGTGAAGACTATCTGTTGAAGTAACACCACTGGGAAAGTAAACTCAAGTCATGTCGGCCCACTTGATATAATGAAGTCGGACTAAACCGTATTTGATGGTCGGCGTAAAGATGAAGACTACCTACTATATATAAGACAAGTCTTCGGATCATTTAAAAGGATAACTAACGGAGATAGCACATAATCAAATACGGATTGAAGATTTTCGAATTACCACAGCAAAGACGGAAGATATATATATATAAAGGACCTTGCGTACACCACAGAGATTGCGTTAGTCTAATGTGTACATCACTATAGTGAAAATTATACAAGAAGGTTTGTGGATACAAGTTAGTCTACAATGCGGATTGTTTTATAAATGTAGATAAGTAGAAATCTCTGAGATTATAAAGTGGATAAAAGGGAAACAGGTTCGAGTATGATCTGAGACAATAATCATTACAATGTGTATATAAGTGGAGTATAAACAATGCGTAATCATCACAGTGCGTATATATGAGACAGTTCAACGTGCAACATTCAGTGCAGATATAAGTGAATGCTGTTCAACTAAGAATTTGATAGAAGTTCAAAAGAAGAAAAGTTGCTGTAAAGTAAAAGAAATTAAGGAAGGTAAATCTGAGATTTACCTTCCTAAACAGTGCATATTGGTGACGAATAAAAGATTCGAGTTTTTGCCCTAGCTCTAGGAGCCTAACCCTTTGTCTTGCGCTTTTCGATAATTGACTTGATGAAAGATTAACTAAGAGAAGACTTAACTGACACAAGTAAGTTCACAAGAAATTATTAAGAAGAGAATTTGTATTAATCACCAGCCCTTCAAATTCTCAATAGTGCCGAATATTTCGTCACCTTTATTGATGACCATTCCAGGAAGACCTGGATCTACTTTCTGAAGACCAAGGACGAAGTCTTTGATCGATTCAAGGAGTTTAAATCTCTGGTGGAGAATTTGACAGGAAAGCGGATCAAGACACTGCATTTAGACAATGGTGGAGAATACATTGATAAAGACTTCACAGAGTTCTGTGCAAGGGAAGACATCAGAAGGGAGTGGACCGCTCTGTATAATCTGGAGCAGAAAGGAATTGCAAAGAGAAAGAATAGAACTATTGTCAAGGCTGCAAGGGCAATGTTGTATGATCAAGACACGCCCAAATTCCTGTGGGCTGAAGCTTGTAATACAACTATCTACGTACAGAACAGGATTCGTCACAATGCATTGGGTAAGATCACTCCAGAAAGTGTCTTCACAGGTAGCAAGCTTGAACTGAACCACTTTAGGATCTTTGGCAGTGTAGCATATTGTCATGTACTCGAAGAGAAGAGGAAGAAAATGGATAAGATTTCCGAAAAGGGATATCTGGTGGGATATAGCGAGAATGCAAAGGCTTACTGCATTTACATTCCTGGGAGCAGGATGATTGTAGTACGACGGGATGTGAAGTTCATGGAGGAAAGGGCCTTCAGGAAATCCCGAGAGATGCCTTCTGCTACGCACTCTGAGGAGGATCCGTTGGTCCAACCACAACGACCTGCGGAGGGTAATACGAGTGACTCTCAAAGGCATGGGGATCCAAGGGATACATTTCTCGAGGACTTCCAGAAAGGAGAGTAGGTAGATCCACCCACTACCAGTGGTAGAATGAGCAGGGTATTACGACAAATTTTGAGGGACGCAGAAGAGTTTGTCGGAGCCCCCAGAAATGAGAAGGGGCAGCATAGGCAACCTGAAAGGTACCAAGCTTTGGTAGCGCAGGTTTGGGAACCCTCTATTTTTCAGGAGGCATCTCAACACCAGGTATGGGTCGATGCGATGGTGGAAGAATACAACTCCATCATGACGAATGATGTCTGGGAAGTGGTCCCCAGGCCTCAAGACAGATCACTTGTAGGCTCGAGATGGATCTACAAGATCAAATATGCTGCAGATGGCAGCATCGAGAAATTTAAAGCCAGGTTTGTGGCTAAGGGGTATGCTTAGAAGGAAGGGATAGATTATGAAGAAACCTTCGCCCCAGTAGCCCGATATACTTCTATTAGATCCATGATATCCCTTGATGCGCAAATGGGATGGGAGATTCACCAGATGGATGTCAAGACTGTGTTCCTGAATGGGGTGATAGAAGAAGAAGTATATATTGAACAACTAGAGGCCTTTGAGACGCATGAGCAGAAAACTCATGTGTGCAGGCTCAAGAAGGCCTTGTATGGGCTGAAGCAAGCCCCTAGAGCTTGGTATGGTCGAATTGACAGCTACTTGCAGAAGATGGGATTTGTCAAGGGTGATGCAGATCCCAATCTCTACTACCTGAGAGTAGGGGATGAGCCTCTGATACTGGTGTTGTATGTAGATGATCTATTTCTGACAGGATCATCTAGGCTCATCAAGGACTGCAAGGAGAATTTAGTTGCAGATTTTGACATGAAGGATCTAAGGTTGATGCATTATTTTCTGGGGTTAGAATGAGATCTTCCTTGGTCAAGGAAGGTATCCTACAAAAGTTCTGAAGAGGTTTTAGATGGAGGACTGTAGGCCCATGGCTCAGTGTTGCACGATCCTTCCCCCCCCTAAGGATCCAAGGTCGTAACTGCGTCCCGTACCGATCCTTGGGCGATCCTCCGACAGAACCGCGTATCCAAAAATCAGATCCGCGGTTCCGTTGTTTTGAGGCGATTCCTGGAAATCTGGAACCACCCAAGCTCGATTCGCGGTTCCGAATTCCCGATCCACGAATCCGGCAAAGGATCCGTTGGCGATCCATGGAGGTTCGGGCACGGATCCACGCAAATCGCCAGTGGATCTAGAGGGAGATGGACGGTTCCACGGGGTTTAAAATAAAAAATAAAAAATCTTTGACTTAAGTTGGGTTGGGGCTTCCTGGACACTCCCAAGGTGCTCCCTTGATGCTCCTTAGATGCTTCCTAGATACTCCCTCCTGGTAATGTTAAATTTTTAAAGTAAAAGAGACACTGTCCTTTATTTTTCATTTTCATCCTTTTACTTAAATTTTTAACATTACCATGAAATGACTCAAGATGTTTGAGAGTTGTTCCAGCCTCATCGAGCTTCATATGGAGAAAATATAATTTCATATCCTATTCAAAATTCAACAGACTTAATAGTTTTTAGGAATTCAGGATTAATTAGATTGTGGCTTTTCATTAGATTATATCATGTATGAAGGTATGTGATTGGCATTTAATCAATAGCACCAAGCCCTCTATGTGCTCATGTACCCTAGTGTTCGTGGTGTTAATTGTTGAACTCCTTTATCATGACCTTAGAAAAAAAATTACCTTTCAATCATGTCAAAATCATTGATCAAGCATGCTAAGCTTTTTCCACCATATTTTAAGGCTTGGATTAGGTAGTTTGATTAACATTGGGAAATGTTGACTAATATCCCTGGACAATCGAGGTAGAAGCAAAGGCGAGACAAGAGGAGAAGAATCTACATTCTAAATGGTTGATGCTCGAATAATTAACCATTGATGTATAATGGATGCCATATCTATCTTGATTTGTATACAAATATGCATGTTTTCATATCTTCTACAACTAGTTTGGTATTTTGGATGTTTTTTCTAATATAAATGCAAATATATATATACAGTAGACGGTTCCGAGACGCTTCGCTTCCTAGATTTTTGGGAAATGACGCTTCTGCGTATCCGCTTCCAAAAAACGTCCCCGCTTCGTGCAACATTGCCCATGGCATGGCTACTCCAATGATTACCAACTGGAAGAAAATTGACACGTCCGAAGATGATGAGGCTGATCCTACTTCGTATAGGCAACTCATAGGTTCTCTGATGTATCTAGTCAACATGAGACCAAACATCTGTTATGCTGTCAATACTCTCAGTCAGTTCATGGTGAAACCAAGGAGGGCACATTGGGCAGCATCCAAACATGTTTTCAGATATCTACAAGGAACAGTCGGGCTTGGACTGAGATACACTCGAGGCAATGCCATCAGGTTGAGTGGGTTCACTGACGCAGATTGGGATGGGAGCCCAGTAGATCGGAAAAGTACCAGTGGGTACTGTTTCAGTGTTGGATCAGGAATGACCTCCTGGTGCAGTAGAAAATAGAAATCCGTGGCTCTGAGCTTTGCAGAGGCTGAATATATGGCGGCAAGCACGACTTCATGTGAGGCCATATGGCTTCAGAAATTGCTTGTGAACTTACTCAAGGAAAAGATGGAGGCGACCATGATTCTATGTGATAATCAGAGTTGCATCAAGCTCTCTAAAAATCCAGTGTTTCATGATCGTTCGAAGCACATTGACATCAGTTGTCACTTCATCAGAGACTGTGTCCAATGGGGAGTTGTACAATTTCAGTACACTCCTACAAGAGAACAAGTGGCAGATATCCCCCCGAAAGCTCTGGGGAAGACTAAGTTTTTCTATTTCAGAGAAAAGATGGGGATGATCAAGAATCCATTTCAGTAGCAGGAATGGATAGTCTGAAGATTCGGAGGCGGCTGCAGTACAGATGAGGCAGTGACAGTGACAGTGTCATGGGCAGCAGTGCAATAGCGCAGAGGGTGCTTCAAGACATAGCAGCATGCAACAGGCATATTGTAAGAACACTTTCCTTGCTAAGAGGGAGTGTTGATTTTTGTAGCATCGGAAAGTGTTCCAAGTATCAAAATTTGTAAGGAGGCTTGGACATCAGTATTCCAAAGAACATAGAAACCGTTCGCGGAAATTCCACTCAGTTTATGTTTTATTAAAATAATTAATTATTTTAATGGAGACCCTAAGTCTAAACTTAGGGAAATTAAATAATTAATGGGTACTAATAAAACAGAGTGTGAATCTTCTAGAGAACGAAGATAAAGTCAAGTTTTAATCTTGGCCATTGATTAGACTTCTAATCTGGGCCATTGATTCATCAATGAAAAGATTATAAAAGAAGGCTTGAAGGTCATTTGGAAAGGATATCGGGCATACACTCAGTAACCCGAAGGAAGTCGATTATGAATGAATAGAAGTCGATTTCAGAGGGAGAGTTGCAAGGTAGAAGAAGCAAGGGAGACAACAGTGACAAGGGTTGAGGAAAGAAGGACGCAGAAGGTCGGAGAAGGTAGCGCAGAGAGCCCACGCAGAGTGACGCAGTCTCACGTAGGCACTGCGTAGAGAGACACGCAGAGGGACGTGTAGGGAAGCTGTGAGTCTTCCGAGTGTCAGAAATTCTCCAAAGGGTTCGTGAGGAGTTTATCTCAAGTGTTTTCTAAAGACGTTTGCCAATCTTTTCCTTGTAAAGAATTTCATTGCGGAAGAATAATGTATAAACCCTCATTTGTTGCATTGTTTTTTCTGGATTGGGTTTTTCGGGGACAATTGTCCAAAAATAAGTGTGTATATGTGATTTGTTCTTATGCTTGTATTTCTTATTGTTCTATTCTCTGCATATACTTGAGTGAATGCTGTAGTAGTATTGATTTCGAAATTTACTGGAAGAATTATGTAAATAACTTATTGGAAATAATAAGTAGGAAATAAAATCACTGTAGAAGTATTTTCAGGATTGAAATTTTCACAGTGAAGAGATGGATGCTTGCCCACTCTCACTGAATTGGTTGCTTTTTGGGGTAGCATCGGATGTGCTCTAGATCCGAAATTTTGTGGAGGGGCTAGAACACATGAGATCTCCAAGACCCAAAATCGTTTGGAGAAATTCCACCCCGAGCTTAAGTTATTAAAATAATTAATTATTTTAATGGAGACCCTAAGTCTAACTTAGGGAAATTAAATAATTAAAGTGAATTAATTTAAACATGTGGGTGAGAATGTTCTAAGTGACGAGGATCAAGTCTTTTCTAATCTTAGCCGTCGATTAGAGATTAGATCACGGACATTGATTCGTCAACTGGAAAAGTATTAAAGGAAGGCTTGGGGTCAGTTGGAACTTGGAGGACACACATAGAGTGGAAACACTTGAGCTAAGTCGAAATTTTGGGGCGCGGTTTGCTGATAATTTTCGAGTGAGCTTGCAGTGCAACGAGGGGCAATTTGGTAGTGGGATTTCTTATCCAAGGCCGATAATACAATAGAAGAGACGCGCAAGCCTAGGAGGGGTGACACAGGCCCAGCCAGGCTCATGCAGGCTTAGAGGGGTGACGCAGGCCTAGAGGTGGTGACGCAGAGCCAGAAGGGGCAGCACTGGGGCTTTAGTGGACCACATCAGGCTCGTATTCAACAGATCAGAAAGGGTGACGCAATCTTATTGTATTGCTGGCTGGGGACGGCGTAGGCACCTGTGGGGTTCTTCATTCTGAGCTGAATCAACCATAATATCTATCTCCAGAGATGGAGGTACTTCTGTCGGGATTTTCTCTGTTGGGTAAACCACTACTGGTACCCTAGTTTGTATTCTGAAATCTGCATCATAATAAAACCCTCAAGAGCTACTGAACCGGTTTTCCCGCATTGGGTTTTTCCGGGGACATTAGTCCGAAGAATCTTGTGTGTCCATTGTCGAATGTGCTTAATTCTTCAGTACTTGATTTGTATATTTGTGTAGTCAGCAACGTATTTACTTCGATGTTTTTCTTGTATTATTCAAAAAAATAACTTGTTAAGTTAATAAAACAAGTAGAAGTAAATCAGATTACTGCTGTAGGATTTTTGTTTAGTAAATTTATAAGTTTTCACATGGTATCAGAGCTATTGCATATCAGGGAGAGTTGAAGCCACTAGCGAAGAGATGAAGTTTTGCTGCAGGAAGGCGACTGTGCCGAGCGACAATGTAGATCTAGGAAGAGGTAGCGTAGAGGGACAACGCAGGCCCAGGAGGGGTGACGCAGAGCTAGTCTAGCTCACACAGAGCTGACGCAGAGGCTCACGCAGACCCAGAAAGGTGATGCAGTCCGAGAGGAAGTGACGCAAAACCAAGGCAAAGGGTTCGGGTCTTCGTCCTTCTAGTTGTCGTGGTTGGAAGTGCATTTTTATTCGTCGGAAGTTGCTGGTGGGGAATTGTTTTTGTCGGTGCAAAACAATGTCTAGCAAGGTGTGACAAAGTAAGGGGAAGCAGTTCCTTAGCAGACTTTCTCACCAAGAAGTCTGAAATCTGATTAGCGGAGTGATTGGAGAGGGTTGATTTGACAATAGTTGGAGGATTTCCGGGAGGGAAATCACTTGTCAGAGGGAGCACATTCTCTAGAGGGTTTCTAGCGCCAAGAAACCGAAATCTGAGTCTTTTGCTGAGGGTAGCAACAAAAGAAGGGAGAAGAGTATTCACTTCAACATCTTTTGAGTAGAGATGGCCGCACATGGATTGAGGGATCAAGATAGGTTGGATGGAGTATCCAACTTCGTCATCTGGAAGGCCAGAATCCTGTTAGTTCTAGATGAATATCGCATCAAAGATCATGTTGAGAAGGTTGTAGCTGTTCCTGTTGATGTTGATGTGTTGAAGAAGTACGAGGAAGTGCAAGCAAGGGCCAAGCGCTTGATTATGGATGGGGTCAAGGATCATGTGGTCCCACACATTGCTGAAAAGAACACAACAAGTGAGATGTGGACAATGTTGACCTCAATGTATCAAGGGATTTCTGTCCAAAGGAGAATGCTTCTGGAGAATCAACTTCGGTGATTTCAGATGCACAAGGGAGAGGAAATTGATCCCTTCCTCATTAGATTGAAGTTTATTTGTGATCAGCTGGCTCCTATGGGGGCCACTGCTGATGAGGGTCTAGTGGTTAGGACTGCCCTGAATGCAGTTTGTTATCACCAAATTGAGTCCTGTTGGGCTACTTCAATGGTCAACTTGGAGTATAACTATTTCATACTAGCTTTTGACTGAAGATTAGCCTCTTCAGTCTGAGAGGGCTCTCTCAAGGTAACTGATGATTTTTAGTGAAAACTCAATTAGATGGCTAACTCTATGACTGTAAATTGATCATGATTGATTACAGGTTGAAAATGTAAAGGATTGCTACCATTGGGCAAATGGAGTCAACATCAGACAATTCAATGAAATAATCCTTCTTGTGGAAACCGAGGCAAATGGAGGTTTCAATGAAAAGATGGTACACACACAACACAGGAAGAAATAACAGTTTATCATCTAAAGGAAGTCAGAGCATGTTACCATGAGTTTTGAGTAATTAGATATAAACTAACTGCGGATATTAAACATGAAAGATATAAAACATATGACTCATTGAAAACCTCATTCGAATCTCAGGTGAAGAAGCAAAATATCACTGTATATTATTGAAACTGAAATTTTTTTACAAAAATAGCAGTGTAGTACAATACTCTCCAACTCCTCTTTCCTTCGTAGTTCTGCCTATTAATAGGCTTTTGTCCATTACATAGGATCTGCCCAACTGGCTAGACCATCGAACTATCAACTTTGACACCTATCTTAACCATAAACTACATTCTTGGAACTAAAAAGAAACCTAATTACTTAAGACTTACAAACCTATTAGGACTCTACCTTTCATTTATTACACTCACTTATCTGCAATAGTGGGACAATTACATAGATAGAGATGAGATGCTCGAATGACTAAGACATGAATGTACTCCCCCAAGAATTTAGCAACAACTGTCCTATTTTCTAGGAAAGGATTAACATTAACAAGAATTTTTTCTTCATGCTGTTTTGTATGAATGGCACACATGCCTAAAGATGCTTATTATGTTTTAATGAGTTACTGTTCTATCTTTCTTAATGTTTTTCCCTCCAATGTCTTAATGCTTGATTACTCACAATTCATGTACATCATGCTCTGATTTCTTTTAAGCATTAAGCTATGGTATATCTCTCTTAATATTTTTCTTTCAATATCTTGATGTCTCATTACTCAGAATTCATGTTTCTCATGCTCTGACTTCCTTTGAACATTAAGTTATTGAATATTTTCTGTGTGTTGTCCTTTCATTGAAGCATCTACAAGCCTCAACTTCCACAAGAAGATCCACTTGTCATTGAATTCTTTCATACTGACTCCATAAGCCTAATGCTAGAAAACCTTGTACATTTTTCACCTGCATACAAACACATTCAAAATACTATTACAGAGTTAGCCATCTGCTTTCAATTTATTCATTGAATATCCTTTATCCTTTTGAGAGAGCCCTCTCAGGCTTGAAAGGATATTTTCTAGCTGCAAGTGGTTTGAAATAGTTACTCCAAGTTGACCATTGAAGCAGCCCATCAGGACTCAATTAGGTGATAACACAATTTCTGAAGAGTGAGAGACCTTTGTCCAAGGCATTTTCGGTAGAGTGACACTTCCAAATTGGGAAGACATGTGGGCAACTTTTCGACAAGAAGAGATTAGGAGGTTGACCGAGGCAGGCAGCACCAGCGATAAAATCAAGATCAAGGAGGAGGAGGAGGAAGATGCGGCTCTCGCATCTAAGGGACAACACGGGCAATGAGGGAAGAAGAAGAGAGACCTTTCAAAGGTTAGGTGCTTCAGATGTGGGGAACTAGGACATTTTTCCACAACTTGCCCTCAGAAGAAGAAGGGCAAGGAAGATTTTGATTCAGAGGCTGCAACAACTAAGGGTGATGATGGTAGTAATGACGATGTGGCTATGAGTGCTCATGTGCCTCGAGAGAAGAGGTGGGGCAACATAGATCTGTAGGTTAAACTACAAATGGTGGTGAGGGGGCAAGATCCTTGAGGTGCCCAAACTGTTAGATCACATACGAGCTACGGGGATGACTGGAGTCAGTTGGTGTGGAGGATTATGGAGGCACATTGGTAGAGCTAGGAAGCTGAAGACTGGAGTAACGCAGAGCAGAGGCAGCTACAATGTAGAAGCAACAACGTAGAGGTTGATGGGATTTCAGCAACGCAGAGGCAGTGCTTATGTAGTGCAGAGGCACCAGAGGGTTAGTGCAGATTAGCAACAGAGGGTGTTTCAGTATCGATATGCAACCAAACTAACTTGTCTGTCAAGATTTTGGGTGATGTCTTTTAGTTGCTTACTTCTTAGCAATTGAGTTGCAGTACAACAGTTAGTAGTGGCAGTGTTATGGGCAGCATGATGCAACATTTGAGAGGGAGTTGCAGTACAGATGAGGCAGTGACTGTGGCAGAATCATGGGCAACATTACAGAAGGTAGCAACACAGTGGATGAAGGGCAACATGCCAAACATCAACAACGCAGGGGACCGATGTCGTGGATCAGCGTGATGCTTCAGGTTGAAGTGTTGCTACAGCACATTCCTCACTAAGAGGGAGTGTTGATTTTTGGGGTAGCAGTGGTTGTGCTCTAGCTCCGAAATTTTGTGGAGGGGCTAGAACACATGAGATCTCCAAGACTCATAAATCGTTTGGAGAAATTCCACATGAGGCTTAAGTTATTCAAATAATTAATTATTTCAATAAAGACCCTAAGTCTAACTTAGGAAATTAAATAATTAAAGTGAATTAATTTAAACATGTGGGTGAGAATGTTCTAAGTGATGAAGATCAGTGCTTTTCTAATATTAGCCTTCGATTAGAGATTAGATCACAGCCGTTGATTTGTCAACTGGAAAAGTATTAAAGGGAGGCTTGGGGTCATTTGGAGGACACACACAGAGTGGCAACACTTGAGCTAAGTCGAAATTTTGGGGCGCGGTTTGCTGAGAATTTTCAAGTGAGCTTGCAGTGTAACAAGGGGCAGTTCGACAGTGTGATTTCTGATTCAAGGCCGAGAATACAATAGCAGAGAGGCAGATCAGCACCAAAGGAGTAGTGCAGGCCCAACCAGGCTCACGCAGAGCCAACACAGAGGCTCACACAGGCCCAGAGGCGTGACTTAGGCCTAAAGGAGTTGACACAGAGCCAGAAGGGGCAGCGCTGGGGTTTTAGTGGGCCAGATCGGGCTCGTATTCAACATATTAGAAAGGCTGACGCAGTCTCCGTGCAGAGATTACTAGGGACTGTGTAGGTTCCTGTGGGATTCTTCATTCTGAACTAGATTAGCCATAATATTTGTCGCTAGAGATAGAGGTACTTCTGCTGAGATTTTCTCTGTTGGGTAAACCACTACCGATATCCTAGTTTGTATTCAGAAATATGCATAATAATAAAACCCTCAAGAGTTGCTACTCCGGTTTTTCTGGATAGGGTTTTTGTGGGGACATTTGTCCGAAAAATCTCGTGTGTCCTTTGTCGAATGTGCTTAATATTTCAGTACTTGATCTGTATATTTGTGTAGTCAACAGTGTATTTACTTCGATGTTTTTCTTGTATTATTCAGAAAATTAACTTGTTAAGTTAATAAAACAAGTAGGAGAAGTAAATCATATTATTGTTGTAGGATTTCTATTTAGTAAATTCAGAAATTTTCACATGAATCACCCGAGGGTTTCCGTCTTGGGCTACTATTGAAGTAGAGAACCAAGTTCTCAAACCTCTCACACAAGGTAGTGATCAAATCCAAGATATCTCCAAATGACCTCCTCCCCTTTTATAGATTTGAAGGATAGATCTCCAAGCCTCTAGAAGAATCTTATTTTATTATTTTATTATTATTCTAGAAGATCCTCCATTGAATTTATCTTAGTGACTTTTTAATTTAATTCTATTTCACTTAAGTCACTTTTAGGTTTTTTTCTCCAATTAATTATTTTTCCTTTAATTAAATGACTGATTAAAGTCATTTTTAATAAAGGAAAATGGTAAATCGCCCACCATACTCTGTCTGGCCACTATAAGTCACTTCTCAGCATCCCATCCTGAAGAACTTTTCATTCTGGTTCCAACGAGCTATTACATTGAGGTGCTCCATCAAATTATCTTTCTCAAAATGCCACCTCGAGCATAATTAATTAATTTAGGCTCCATAATAATGCTAATTTTTGAAAGTTGTCGGAATGCGATAGAACGAAAGACAAATTGTGCAGATGATGAAATATGCCAAGGGAATGCCATCAAATCTTGTAAAAAATCCTCAAAACTCCCTCGAAAACCTTGATAACGCGAACCTGCTCCCATGGTCTAGTGATCCCCTATCCTGGAAATCTACCTTGGCTGTACTATGGATGAAAATAAAAATGGGGACATGTTTGACCCTGATCTGACTTCGATTATGTGCTTGATTTCTCTTTTAGGAGGCATCTTCATAGGAAGATCTTGGTACACCTTTTTGTGTTTTTGAATTAGTTCTTGAACTTCAGGGGGTAGTTCTTGAACTTTAGGTGGTTCTTCGCTACCCAATCTTGAAGTCCACATCTCCATTGATGAAACTGCACTACATATGTTGGTGCAAGGTTACTTGGGAGCGGGAGCGAAAGCAGAGAATGGGAGCGGGAACGCCATTTTCAAAAGCTTCCGGCCGAGGAGCGTTTTTTTATAATATATATATATTTTATATTTTGATGCATATATGTCAACAAAAGCATGTAGAATGATGAATTAGACATAAAAACATAAAAACATATATTGAACCATATAACATCAATCATCTAGAACTTATAATCTTCATCAACCACATCCACAAGTTAGAAACATACAACATATTGACTCTTGAGTCTCATGATTCATCAATCTTAAAGTTTCAAGCTTTCAAAATTCAATATATAACATTTATCATCATTGATTCATTGATCACCATAGTTGTACTTGCAAACTAAGTGTAACCATTACAACAAAGAATATTTAACATGAAATGAAATGTTATAAAATGAAATGTTATAAAATGAAACGAAATGAAACAACTTTCAACTTTCATGAAGCATCATATTCATAATTCATAATGACTTATAAACTTATAACTGCCAACTTCAAAGTTTCAAACTTCAAACTTAAATTGTCATCTATTGTTTACAAAAAATATCATAATAAATATGAAAGAGTCAAGTTTCAACAGTTATAAAAAGTTAAAAACTACTAGAAAATATAAAAGACTAGGAAACTGTAAATCTATTTTATCTATTGCTTGGCCTCTTGCCATGAGAAATTTCTAATTTTTGAGCAGCTCGTGGTAACGATGGTCTTCTAGCAGTCTCCTCCCGCATAGTACCATGACCATAACTAGAAGGCACATGCCCTCCACATGAGGATGTAGGTGGAGGCTGCATAAGCAAAGGAACAATAGTTGGAACTCGAACACTGGTACTAGATGGTGGGTATGGCGATGGCATGGTTGTTATTGCTTTATCCTCCTCTCTCAAAAGTTTTGCTTCCAATTCTTCTAGATGTATAGTGCCGTCCTCCAAATTATCGTCCTCTGGGTTGTTGTCCCAAACTTTATATGATAGATCCTCATAAGCCCAATCACAATAATGACTCAACAACCTCAAGTTGTAGTGGACATAAACCAAGATTTTTGCTCGGTTTTCATTGAGTCTGTTTCTTCTCACATTATGGATGAAGTTTTAGGTGCTCCAACACCTCTCTGTAGAAGAAGTATTTACAACCTATGAGAGAACATTTTTTGCCAATTTTGGCAAAAGTCCCATGCCGCCATATGTTTCCCACCATGTGAGAACATCGAATCTGTCTCTATCTTCCATTGCATGCAAAGAACCAAACAAACTAGTGCAATTGAAGTATTTGCCTAATTCAAGGTGCAGATTAGCACACTCCTCCCTGTCAGGGACCAACTTGTCTGATGCTTTCATATATCCCTCTTATACCTCTAGATTTGTATGAGGTTTGATTCTAACCCCACCTCCAGGTGCAGGTTGGCCCAACCAAGATGGAGAGTAGTATTTTGGCATAAATATATACGCCAAGGCATGTAGTGGAACATTAAGTTTATTCCATAGTGCACACACACAGTTGTGAATCATTGAATACAAGTTGGAATCATTTTCCTTAACAACATATTCTATTTGCCCCAACATGCTATCCATCTACTCATACACCTCCCCAATCATTGGTTTATCTATATCTGCAAAGCAAATCATGCTATAAATGGGCTTGGTGAAATTCAAAATTTCCCTCACACGTGCCCAAAACAAAGGATCAAGAGCGGTCTCCTCCACTTGTTCAAAACCTTGCCTGTCAACTGATGTTGTTGCGCTGTCCTTTAATACCTGCCAATGTGGACTTGATACCATGGCTACCAATGACTCTCTTACCTTCAAAAGGCACCTGAAGGTGAGGTAATAGCTAGCAAATCTAGTCTTTGCAATCTTCAACAACTCCAATCTTGAGTGACTGCGGAAAATCCCATGGGTATTACTATGATTTGTAATAAATCTTATCATTTGTTTGCCTCTCTTGTACAAATCACCAAGCCATCTGTATTGAGGTTGTTTGTTTTTAATTATATCATGCATCAAAAGGTTCATTGTGTGAACCAATCACCCAGACCAAAATATGTTAGGGTATTTATCCTCGATAATTTCTCTCGCTGCCTTACAATTAACAACATTATCAGTGATGACTTGGACGACATTGTATGGAACAATGGTTCTGCAATGTTGATGTCGGTCGTGAACTTATCTAAATAATCATATGATGAAAAGAATATTGCACCACTAACAAACACAACAAGAACACTTATCAATGGCTTTCCTTTTACATTTGTCCATTCATCAGATACAATGGACACACCATGCTCATTCCAAGAACTTGTCATTCTACTCAAAGAATGAGTTATTTTTGGTTTTTCATGATCAAGTCCCATGGTTCTAGCTTTGTCATACCTAGGGCTCTTGTATCCTTTGGGGGCATCATAATGGCAAAAACCATTTCATGCCAATAAGGTGAGCGAAGAACATTGAATGGTACCCCACATGCATAGAGAAACTGAATTTTTTTTAATCCACATCACTCCTAGACCCTTCGTCAAAGAAATCTGATATGGTTCTACGCCTTAAAGAGATGCTTGCTCCTGTGCCAGGTGTGCTTCCATATCCACTGCCATGGGTAGAAGTTGATGGACTTCTTTGTGCATGATGTGATGGTGCATAAGATTCAATGAAGCCTTTAGATCTTTTAGATTTGTATTGGGCTTCCTCCTCTTCCCCTATGTATTTGGCTCTATCTGTTTCTGACACACTTACACAAGTTTTGTTTCTTATATTTTTATCTCCATCCCATGGCCTTTTCCCACAAAGGTATCTTCTAGCACTGGTGTATGAACCTATGTATTGTGTATTGCAATGGGGGCAAAAAATTTAGTGGTTCCATCCCCTTTCCTTGCTTTAGGCCTAGAAACATATTTCTATAATGGTGTTTGGTCAATTTTAGTTGGTGTCACTATGTTCTCATTATTTCCACTCTCCCCTTCCTCCTCACCACGGTACTCCTCTTCGAGATTTTCATCAAATCCACTATAACCCACTTCATCCTCCTCTTCTGGAATAGGCCTCTTTCTTCTACTCTCCAACACCATAATAACAAAAAACGGAACCAACAAGAACAAAATGCCAAGCCATATAGCAATGATGTTTCAAACTTTCAAGTTTTTAACTTGCAAAAAAAATGGAGGAATGCCAAATGGGAATAGGAAAAAATACAACATAGAAAGAAAATAAATCAATTTTTCATTTTTCGACAAATTAAAATGCAACATAGAAAAAAACATTCATTTTTTCATTTTTCAACAAATTAAAATGCAACATAGAAAAAAAAATCATTTTTTCATTTTTCAACAAATTAAAATAAAACATAGCAAAAAAAATTTCAATTTTTCATTTTTGAACAAATTAAAAATGCACATAGAAAAAAAAAAATCTAGATTAGACTCTCCTACCTCTTTGTCCTTCGATCCCAAGCTCTAATATCCTCTCCAACCTCCAAGCTCCTTGCTCTTTCCAACCTCTCCTTTCCCTTGCTCTCTTTTGTTCTCTCCTCTCCTCTCATGCTCCTTTCCTCTCTTGCTCTCTTGCTCTCTCTTGGAATGAGAATGACAATAACGGGGAGAGGGAGGGATTTTTATTTCCAACCACCCCCTCTTTCCCTCCAAAAATTCTGCCACCTTCTCCTTCTCTATGCGCGGCTAACCGTCGGTGGAAAATGCTTCGGATAGGAGCATTTTTTTGGTTGAGCGGAGCGCTCAGGAGCGAACGCTCCCGCCTTAAAAAAATTCGCTCTCGATGCGTTTTTTTAAGGAGGGAGTGCTCGGGGAGCATTCACTCCCAAGCGCTCCCTAAAACGCTCTCGAAAAGGTAGGGAGCTTTTTTCCTGTTTAGGGAGCACCCTAACGAAAATGCTTCTCGAGGGGAGTGTTTTCGGGAGCGTGCTCCCGATGCGCTACCAAAACGCTCCTGCTCAGAGTGCGAATTGGGAGCAAGTTCGAGAGGGGTGGGGGGGGCGCTCCCCCGCAACCCTGCATTGGTGCTCCTTTCTAGATCAGCTTCATCATTTGGTATGATGATACAATTTGATTCTGAGGGGGTTGAAAACCATATAACTTGTATTTCTGCCCCTTCCATCTAAACTTTATAAATTTCTTTTGATGGTTGGTAGAGTAAGTGCCTAGGATTTGTAGCCATTGGATACCTAGGACCATATCTACTCCTGCTAGTGGAACAATGTAGAAGGAAGATTCTAGATTGTAGTCCTAAATCTGCAATTTGACTTTATGGCATTTCTCCACTTTTTCGATTTTCTTTTTCGTAAACTACCATCACTTTCATAATGGGCATAGGATATGTGAAAATGTTGAGCCTTTTCGTCCTATTTGAGTCCAAAAAGTTGTGTGCGCTGCCGATATCTATTAGAACCATTACATTGCTCTTTTTGATATGTCCTTTTAACTTTAATGTCCATGGTTGAGATATACCTGTCATCGCTGATAAAGACACTTGCCGAATATTCTCGCTATTTGATTCTGGAGAAAATTCAAGAGAATCTTCAACTTCTTCTATGTCTAGTTCTTCACTCTTTGAATCATTGGCTGCTTCACATGTATAGAGGTTTTTGGTCTCTTTTCCTTTAACACATTAATGTTTATAATCCCATTTTTTTCCACATTGTTTTCATTTACCTTCTTTCATTCTTTGCATTTCCAAATTAGTTCTTACTCCTTCACATAGCTATGGTGGAACAGACTTTGTATTATCCACGTTAGCAGTTTGGGGAAATATTTGTCTTAAATATACTCTTTCAACTTTTGGTATTTGTATTCTTTTGAGCTTCTTTTCTGCAGTGTTTGCTTTTTGTCTTACTTTTTCTATAGAGGTGATGTCATGGAGCTTAAGCTCATCCTGGAGGTGTGGTTTGAGTCCTGTAATGTATGATTGAATAAGACAAGTTTCCAATGGGTTATTACTGGTGAATTAATTGAAACAAATACAATCATGCTAGGCTAGGAAAGGGCTATGTATCTAATCCGTCGGTTAGAAAACTTATCCAATAGTGAAAATCCAGAGTTAGGATTCCAAGGGAATGATTTAGCTTTCTTTTGGGAAGGTTACCCAAAACAATCCAATGAGGAGCCATCCCCCTAACCCATGTACTCATGTCGCTAAAGTTTTGAATTATCTAGTATATTTGTCCACACCTCCTTTTTGTTGTAGCCTAGTGGGCATCGAGAAGAACACTTCTTCTTTGACACCTTGGAACCTCTTAAAGAACACATTTTTGACTTTCCTCCAAGTGATAGCTGTGAAAATTCCTCAACTGGAATCTTATTGCAGCAACTGGTATTATTTCTCCTAATTGTTAATTAATTTTACAATGTATTTTGCTACGACAAATATCGAAATAAACAAACTGCGAATTTTGCGGAAAAATGAAACGCTGGAAGCTGAGAAATGTTATCACACACACATAAAATATAACACATTTATTTTTGGACAAAAGTCCTTGGAAAAACCCAATGTGGGAAAACCGATGCAACAGTGAGGGTTTTTATTATTATGCAACAATGAAATTCTGAGTACAATTTGGATGCCTGAAACTGGCAATCTACAGCAAAAAAAACAGCAAAAAGTTATTGAAGGGATTTACCCTTCCTCCACAAGCGATCCCGACACAACTTGCCTACAAAAAACTCAGCCTCCTGAAGCCTCTGCATCACCCTCTGCACTGGACTGTGCAGTCACTATGACGTCAAGACTCTGAATGGTCTCTGATGAAGTCGTTCTGCATTCTGCTGTTGAGAAATCTGTCTCTGGATCTGAGAATGACTTTCTCTCCAGCAAATTGAACTGCCCTCTCTGAAGCTATTGTGCAAAGCTCTGCATTGCCTCTCTGGGATAACTCGACCCTCTTGTTGCTGCCTCTCCGGATCACTGTCCTTGCCTCACTCACTGCTTCGATCTCTGGCTCTCGCCGGCAATTGACTGCTACTACTCTGGAAATCAATTTGCCAAGAAAGCGAACTGCTCAAGTGCCTTCTCCATCACCCCATCGATCTCCTCTTATAATCCATTGTTGGACCACCAACAACCAAGATTAAAACATAATCAATGGCTAGGATCATCTCTGGATCGATTCGTGTGAGTTTCTAGACTATTCTCCCCTAATCTCAATTAATATTGATTAATTAACCATATTCCCTAAGTTTAGACTTCAGTAAATATTTAAAAAATGGTTAATAATCTAATTGAGACACTTCTAGGCGGAATTTCTAGAAACAATTTTTGGGTTTTGGAGATCTCATGTATTCTAGCTTCTACAAAATTTTGTGGCTAGAACACATCTGATTCTACAAAAAGAAACACTCCCTTTTAGTGAGGAATGTGTTCTAGTGCTGCACATCCTACCACAACACCCTGTCTCTACATCATCTCCTATCACGCTGCTAATGTCTGGCTACTGTTGCCCACCAACTACTGCGCAACTTTGATATATGCTGCATTTGTGCTGCTGCTGACCCTGCTGAACTGTTGCCAACACTGCAGCTTTGTTGTTGCTGCTACTGCAACTTTGTTGCTGCTGCCACTGCAACATCTGCAAATGAAAAACATCCAAAATTATGAATCATCTGTGATCAGTATGGTGTAACTCTCTCCCGAGTCTCTGACTGCTACTAGCTACTATACTGTCACTGAGGACTTTGCGCTGCTGCTGACCCTGCACTAATGGCAACTCTGCACTGCGCTACCCAACTTCTGACTGATACTAGTCTCTGCAACTGTCACTCTAGTATCTGACTGCATCTACTGCCACTGATCCATCTTGCTATTGAATATTTTGGGCCCCGTAGCCAGGTGCTGATCAATGAGGTGGACTCCTCAACGACCCTGCCCGTCTGCAACTCTCTATGGATACAACTCCAAATCACCCCACCTCACCCCTGGAGGTATATGGGCAATCATAGCGAAGTCTTCCTGCAACTTGGACGATAGTATGTCGATCTCTGCTAAAGCTGCCTGTTGGTCTTGCTTCTCCTCCTTGCCCATCTTCTTGAGAGGACACTAGGTACTGTAGTGACAAAGCTCACCACACCTAAAGCACTTGACCTTTGACAGGTCCTTCTTCTTCTTCCTTTGCTCCCCCTGTCCCTGATTGGGACCCTTAGATGCGAGGGCCACATTCTACTCCTCCTTCACCATCTTTTGTTCGCTACTACTGCTACCACTGATGGAGCTCTTTAACAGAGCTCGTCTCAACTCCTCCTGTTGCAAATTAGGCCACATCTTGTCGCATCTTGGTAGCATGTCTCTGCCTAATATACTTTGGACAAAGACCAGCCAAACCTCAGAGAAGCTATTGAGTGCCAATCACACTAGCTCTGATGGTTGAGGCATTGCACCAACAACTGACAACTGGTCTCAGACCTCCTGAATTCTGGTAAGGAAGGGATCTATGCCTTCCCCTTTCTACATCCGGATGCATCTCAACTTCTCCTCTAGGAACATCTTTCGCTGCTCGGAAGTACCCTAGTATAACGTGGAGAGAGCATCCCACATCTCTGTGGTCGTTCCCTTGGCCGCTATATGTGAGACATGGTCTCAAACTCCATCTAGGATCAACCTCTTCGCCTCGCCATCTCCTTCCTATATTCCTTTAGCTAATCTGCATTTTGAGGAACTGCCACTACATTATCAATGCAGGATTTCAGGCCCTATTCATCTTGAAGGAAGGACATATGAGCCTTCCAGATGACATAGTTGGACGCTCCATCCAACCTATCTTGATCACGAAGCCCTGCAGTGGCCATCTCAAAAACTGACGAAAACTCCCTCTTCCCTCTCCTTGGTTGTTGCTCTGCTACTCACACTACTAGCTGGAATGTGTAGATCGGCTAGTTACTATTGCCAATCTACCTGGAAAATTCGAACTTATGAGACTCAAAGTTCCCTGAGAGAAATTTTCCCTTTACTGTGTGTGCTTCTTCTCTCTCTCCCATCCGATGTTGGCTCTGGTCTAGCAAAGTGCATCAAAATCGTCTACGTCCAACCAAAAATCTGCCCAACAAAAAATTTGAGTTGCTCCCACTGCCTATGGAATCACTTGATTTGGAAAATCGATTTTTTTTGCTTTTCTACTTAGAAAAATCGAACTTCCTCAAGCAACTCGGCCTACCTGGCAAAAGACTGCGCTGCCCCTTGGAGTTTCGGCCTGCTTCTCTTACTGAACAATGAAATTCCTTCTTTTACTTCTGAGCTCCTCAGTTGATCAACTGTGCTCTGATACCATGTGAGAATTCCTTAACTGGAACCCTATTGCAACAACCGGTATTATTTCTCCTAATTGTTAATTAATTTAACAATTTATCTGCTATGACAAATATCAAAATAAACACACCACAACCTTCACAAATAAAATTATATGGAAAAATAAAACGCTGAAAGTCGAGAAATGCTTGTGCACACATAAAATATAACACAATTATTTTTGGACAAAAATCCCGGGAAAAACCCAATGCAGGAAAATCGGTGCAACAACGAGGGTTTTTATTTATTATGCAAAAATGAAATTCTGAGTACAATCTGGATGCCTGAAACTGGAAATCCACAACAAGAAATCTGGGCAAAATTATTGAAGGGATTTACCCTTCCTCCACAAGCAATTCTTGGCATAACTTGCCTACAGAAAACTCGGCCTCTTAAAGTTTCTGCGTCACCTTCTGCACTGGACTGCGCAGTCACTATGACTTCAAGCCTTTGATTGGTCTTTGATGAAGTTGTTTTGCCTTATACTGTTGAGAAATTCGTCTCTCCGACCCTCTGAAACCTCTGCCCGGCCTTTGGTTCTAAGAATGACTTTCTCTCCAACAAATTGAACTGCCCTCTCTGAAGCTACTGTGCAGAGCTCTGCACTGCCTCTCTGGGATAACTCGACCCTCTTGCTGGTGCCTCTCCAGATCTGGAAAACTTCCTTCGGATCACTGTACCTACCCCTCACTCACTGCTTCGATCTCTAGCTCCCTCCGACCACTGATTGCTGCCACTCTAGAAATCGAACTGCTCAAGTGTCTTTTCCATCACCACATCGATCTCCTCTTATAATTCACTATTGGAGCACCAACGACAAAGATTGAAACATAATCGATTGCTAGGATCATCTATGGATCGATCCTTGTGAATTTCTAAACTATTCTTGCTTTATATCAATTAATACTGGTTAATTAACCATATTCCCTAAATTTAGACTTAGGAAATATTTAAAAAACAGTTAATAATCTAATTGAGACACTTCTAGGCAGAATTTCCAGAAACGATTTCTGGGTGTTGGAGATCTCATGTATTTTAGCCTGTCCACAAAATTTTATGGCTATAAGACGTCCGATGCTACAAAAACTAACAATAGCATGTGTTGTTTTCTTCCATGAGATATACCAATTATATGCTTCACCTTCCCTTTGCATGGGGGCATGCCTGATTTTTTCAAATCTCGAAACATTCTTTTGCTTTATTGAATCGTGCAACATTGTATTTCTCATTAACATCAAGTTTGGAAAGCTCAATTTTTTCTCTTCGTTGATATGTAGCAACTGTTGGGGTGAAGAAGGGGTATTGATTCAAGAGCTCCTTATTTGGGTATTGATTCGTAAGCTACATATTTTGAAAATTTGTGTTACTATCAGGTACAGAAAATACTTTTGGAGATTTAGGAGTATGATGTGAGTTTGCTGAATTTGATGTATTTGAAGGATCTTGGTGTTGAGTAGCTTCATTATTTTGGTGTAGTTGATTAGGTGTAATTTTCAACTTTTCACAAATAGAGTTCAACATCACCATTGCTTCATTATGAGCTATTATTGCTGCAATATGATTTCGATCAACCTTATTTGAAAGGTTTGCATGATCCCTTTTAAACTCATTATGATTTTGCTCAAGCTGATTCTCTATTCTCTTTGTTGTGTCCCGTAGCTCCCTTGATTTCTTCAGCATGTTTGACAACCTTATTCTCAAGATCTATCAATTTTTTATTAGAATCAACTATCGTCATTGACGAAGACATTGATCGGGTATGTGGTGGTGTATATTTATTTAGCTTAACCTTCTTCCTTAACTTGACCCTATCCTAATTTTTTTTACTATATATATATATATATATATATATATATATATATATATATATAATTCGATGGTTTCCAAACCTATAATTTGGTGATTTTCAAAAGGCGCTACAGTTGACCACATGTGACGTAGGACGGTTGACTACAGTGAATACGGTGGGGAACCCGACCAGTGGATGCCAGTAGATGAAAACAAAAAAGTGGATCACGTGAGATTACAAGATGTCGGGCGACAAGCCGGGATAAGATTCTAGCGGCGACAAGCAACTGGCAGACCAAATGTTAGCAGACTGAGCGGAAGGACGATGCAGTGACAACAGAAGATTGGGGACACAATGACAACGAAAGATTGGGGAACAACAATGTGAATGAAGAGACAGAGGGTGGAAAAGATAATGGTGGAAGGACATGGCAGCATAAATGTTGAGGTCGAGGAGTAGGGAATGAATAGCGAAAGGGAGAATTGTGCAACAACTTGCCAGAAGACTGAGAGGCTCTGATACCAAATGGAGCAAACACACTCAAAACTTGACAGAAGAAAGATATTTTATTTGGTTGAAAATTGATGATTACAATGAAGGAAGACCTTGGCTTAAAATACAACCTAGGGGCCATGATATTTGATCGTGCCCCTTAGTTTAGGAATCAAGTAAATTATACAATAATTCTATACATAACAGATTCAAAAGGATATTCTCAACTAGAAATTACACTATACTCAAAGAAAAGGAGGGGAAAGAGAATGACAGGTAAGAGTGAGTTTGAGTTTTATTACTATGGAAAGACAGTTCATACAACAATTAATTGCAAAGCTTGTGTTAGTGACCTTCTCAAAGGAAGGAAATCTTAAAGAATTAGAAAATGTGGTCATTGCTGAATATTTTCTTGGCACTGACAACAATGATGACCCTCTTAAAGAATTGGGATTGTTCATATTTTAAGAGGTTTACACTTTGAATATAGGAGGTGATGTAGTGGAAGATAGATACATATTCAATAATTTGGGGTTCTTGGGAATTGGAGAAACTATACCTTATTAGGGTTATGAGACATGCATGTGGGGATTGTTGTTCAATAGTTCAAGGGAGATCTTGGATCTAGAAATTCAATATCATACCTTTATGAGGCTTATGAGACATCTTGTGCAAATGATGTTTAATATGTTGAGAATTTGAATTATAAATAGGAGACTATAGTCACTACCCCTTTTGGAAGAATAGGGAGTAGGAGTCTCACTAGTTCAAGAATAGTTTTGAAAGAAGAAACATCTAAAGAATGTTTCATTTTTCTATATTTTCCAATAGGCGTGTTTGTAGTCAAAGTGTATTTTCTTTTGGTGAGTTTCATTTTTAGTATTGTAAGCTTTAAGAGTGGGTGCTAGAATATAAGACTTCCCTTTGTAATAAAGTAATCTTAGTGACTTGGGCTAGAAGATAGGATTTCAAGTTATTATTAGCTTTTAGGGTTTTGGACAGGTATCACGACTTTTGAATAAGCTATTACATCCCTTCTATATGAAGAGAAGAGAGTCCCAATGTAATACACACTATGGTTATTCATAATTTCATAGTGTTATTGTGCTTGTGTTTGGTTATGTGCCTCAAACCTATCTAGGCTTTTGTCATTAAGTGGTCTAGTTCATTTTGTAATACCACCTACTCCATGCACTACGTCACTACTGTTATAAAAGTCATGCTTCTACCTATTTCCTGTCCATATGGAAGGTTTCTGTTAACGATTTCATTCCTTTAGTGGGTTTTTCATTTTTTGGGTCTGCAATTTCTTTATAACATCTTGTTCTGGAATTCCTCCTCCAATAATGGATTGCATCAAGTATCAAATTTCTGCTCCAATTCCTTGGTGTTGGCTTTGTTTACTCTTGAACCTGGAGCAAGCTTCCTACGATCCCGATTTCATTGGATTTTATCAAATAGGAGATATAGTTACGAGTTGGGAGTTATTTTTACACTAATAGTGTGTTATACCATCTTATTGTGAAAATTCTTGGAAAAAGCATGTCATATGATTTAATGTGAGAAATCTTGGAAGGACCTTTCATAATCAGAAATCAACTATGTTGCTAGGAAACGTGGGTTCGGGAACGAGGACAGGTACGTCACTTTTTGAAATAGGGTACGTGGGTTCGTCGAGGGTATATTATAATTCATATATATATTATATTTTATAAATTATAATATATATAAAAAAAATTGAAATTCAAACAAAAAAAAGAAACAGATCTTCAAAGAAATGGTAGAAGTGAGATAGATCCTATGTTGTCTTTCCAAATGAGTGATGGTTATTTAAAGCCTTTAACAGACAAAACCATCAAAGCATGTTAATGCTAGAGACATGAATAGTGCAAATACATCAATTTCGTAACTTGCACTTTATTGCTTGCTTTAGGATTGGCAAAGATTTTAGACATATTGAGCCTTATGAAGCATTTTTGCTATTTAGAGATTTTTAATGTGAATTTAACACCCAACACAAAATAGCCTATGGCAGTTTGCAATAAAAATTTGCAGTGAAAGTCAGAGCCATCAATATTAACTCTGAATATCAGCCTATGTTGCAGGAAACATTGGTCTTGAGGTCGTTTCTGGGCAGAAACAATACGGAAACGCGGAAACACGTTTGGTATGACCTAGAAATGTGTTTCAAGCCTTACTGCCCCATTTCATGTGGGGGAAACGTGGCCCAGTACGGCTTGAAATGTGTTTCCAGGTCGTACAACCACGTTTCAATGATCAAGTGACTTTGTCTTTTCAAGATCTTCTCACTCAATTAGGAGCTGGGTACTAAATAAATTCGGTCCCTCAAGTAAATCATGTCGTTCATCATCCTGTACTGGTCATCTGCCACTGCCCCATCAAGGACCTCACATGCAAATTGGTCCTTGGAGTACTCTACCAGTAATTGTGCCCTCCAATCTGGGGCAATGCTCATCAATGACAAGGTGGCCGACCTCCTGGACAAAGCATCAACCACCACATTTTGCTTCTCTTTGACATACTCAATGTCAAAGTCGTATGCTTGGAGCTTGCTCATCCACTTCTACTGCCTCCCCTGCAACTGTTTCTTCTCCAAGAAAAAATTGAGGCTGTTGTGGTTTGTCTTGACCCTAAACTTGTTCCCCACCAAGTATTGTCTAAACTTGGTGTAAAAATTTCAATTTGAATATACTTCTGCAGTGATAGATTTATTTCTCCTACTTGTTATTTCCAATAAGTTATTTACAAAATACTTCCAGTAAATTTCGAAATAAATACTACTACAGCATTCACTCAAGTATATGCAGAAAATAGAATAGTAAGAAATGCAAGCATAAGAATCAATCACATATACACACTTATTTTTGGACAATTGTCCCCAGAAAAACCCAATGCGGGAAAACCGGTGCAGCAGATGAGGCTTTATATATTATTCTTCAGCAATGAAATTCTTTACAAGGAAAAGATTAACAGACTTCTTTAGAAAACACCTAAGATAAATTCTCATGAACCCTTCGGAGAATTTTTGATGCTCAGAAGAGTCACAACTTCCTTCTTCGTCCCTCTGCGTGTCTCTCTGCGCAGTGCCTGCGTGGGACTGCGTCACTCTGCGTGAGCTCTCTGCGTTGCCTTATCCGGCCTTCTGCGTCCTTCTTTCCTCGACCCTTGTCACTGCTGACTCTCTCTACTTCTTCTGCCCTGCAACTCTCCCTCTGAAATCGAATTCTATTCCTTTAGAATCGAATTCCTTCGGGTTATTGAGTGTATTCCCGACTTGCTTTCCAAATGACTCTCAAGCCTTCTTTTATAATCTTCTCATTGATGAATCAACGGCCCAGATTAGAAGTCTAATCAATGACTAAGATTAAAACTTGACTTGATCTTCGTTCTCTAGAGGATTCACACTCTGTTTTATTAATACCCATTAATTATTTAATTTTCCTAAGTTTAGACTTACAGTCTCCATTAAAATAATTAATTATTTCAATAAACATAAACCGAGTGGAATTTCCACAAACGGTTTCTGGGTTCTTTGGAATACTGATGTCGAAGCCTCCTTACAAATTTTGGGATTGGAACACTTTCCGATGCTACAAAAATCAACATTCCCTCTTAGCAAGGAAAGTGTTCTAGCAATATGCCTACTGCATGCTGCTCTGTCTTGAAGCATCCTCTACGTTGCTTATGCCTGGCTACTGCTCCTCATCTGCTACGTTGTTGCCTTCTGTACTGCTACCCATGACACTGTCACTGTCACTGCCTCATCTGTACTGCAGCTCTCTCCAAATTTTGAGCCTATCCATTCCTACTACTGAAATGGATTCTTGATCATCCCCATCTTTTATCTGAAATAGACAAACTTGGTCTTCCCCAGAGCTTTCATGAGGATATCCGCTACTTGTTCTCCTGTAGGAGTGTACTGCAATTGTACAGCTCCCCATTGGACACAGTTTCTGATGAAGTGACACCTGATGTGAATTTGCTTCTACCAATCATGAAACACAGGATTTTCAGAGAGCTTGATGCAACTCTGATTATCACATAGAATGTTGGTCACCTCCATCTTTTCCTTGAGTAAGTTCCCAAGCAATTTCCGAAGCCATATAGCCTCACATGAGGCCGTGCTTGTTGCCATATATTCAGCGTCTACGGAGCTTAGAGTCACAGATTTTTGTTTTCTGCTGCACTAGGAGGTCATTCCTGATCCAACATTGAAACAATACCCACTGGTACTTTTCTGATCTACTGGGCTCCCAGCCAAATCTGCGTCAGTGAACCCACTCAATCTGATGTCATTGCCTCGAGTGTATTTCAGTCCAAGCTTGACTGTTCCTTGTAGATATTTGAGAACATGTTTGGATGCCTCCTAATGAGCCCTCCTTGGTTCCACCATGAACTGACTAAGAGTATTGACAGCATAACAGATGTCTGGTCGTTGACCAAATACATCAGAGAACCTATGAGCTACCTATACAACATAGGACCAGCCTCATCATTGTTAGGACCCCATAATGTACCATTTTGACCATACATTTTGCTATCATTCTACTTTTTTCCAGTCCATATTCAAAGCTTATACTATCACTTTCATCCATTCTTCCGAAGGTATATAACATTCTTCTCTTTACTATATGTTTAACTTGTTTTACATGTAATTTTACATTACTTTCATATTTAATCATTAATCAAAAATATATAGTTGCTGAAACAATTGAAGACTGCAGTTAATTTATCATGACTGTTGGAACTGCATTGTTGAAACTGTTTGAAGACTAAAGTTAATCTATCATGGTTGTCTGAAGACCGCGTTGCTGAAACAGTCAACATGGTACGCAAATCCCGTTGTTGAAACAACCCGTGATTTGCGATTTTGAAGCAGTATTTCATGCATGATGGCAACAAGAAAAGACAAGTAAGGAAGCTGTTACACGGGCCGTAACAACTGTACTTTGAAGCCATTACTATCGTAACTATCGTAACAACATTTTGCTATGGAAGGATAGAAAGGTCCTATTTCAGTATCGAAGATAAGATTGGATTAAAAATAGGATTTCTATAATGTAAATCAATTGTAATAGATGTCTCATCTTTAAAAAGAGGAGACATCAGCATTAGAGGGGAAACTAGAGACTACGGGAGGTTTATTTTGAACAGAGAAGGAACACGAATCCTTTGTAATATGTTACTTTTGACAGATGAATAAAAGCTTGTTCTGAGTAATTCATTTTAATTCCTTCTTCTGGGGAATTTTGTGAGAAGGAAAGGGCCCGCCTTCTTCACAAGATTCACCCATTTATTTCCGTAGTTTGTTAACTGTTCTTTTTCATTTATGCCTTGTTAAACTCTGTTTGCTGAATCATTTATGAAGTATTGGAACTCTGTTATTTATTGCTGAAACTCTGTTTCCGTTAGTTGTGCATTGTTTTCATACAATTCATTCCTAGGTAATTGTGGATTATTTTAATTGGTAATCTTGTTTACAGAATGAGTTTGTGAAAGCTTGGTAATCGGAAACAGGTGCTGAAGATTCCTACTTGGAGAATAGGGTCTTGTTCTCTGTTATAGCATAATTGGTCTTTCCTTTTGCAGATTGGTTTCCTTTCCTAGATTGTTGTCTTTTTAATGTAATCCATGATTCTTCTGATGATTGTCTGCAATAGAAAGATTGTCTTTGCTGTAACTCAAGTAGACTTCAGTTTGTTGAAGCAAGGTGTGATTAGTGTAATTCTTACTATAACATTTCATTGCTTTTGAGATTGAGCATATATAGTGTGTGATTGTCTTTGAAATAAACAAACTTCCCTGGGTTGACAATTTATGTAGCACTTGAATTGTTTAATTCAATAAACAATTAAAGTGACCAACATTTTGGGGTCGTTGCCAGGGAAGACAATTATAGATTTCAAAAGCATTGATGTTTTTCTTTCAGATGTGCAGATTGCATGAGAGGACGCGGAACCCATAAGAAAACTAACCCTACAGGTGGCAAGGGCAAAGGAAGGGGAGGAAGAAAGACCTATATTGATGAGATCGTATCAAAAGCTGAATCTTCTCAGAGACTAAGCTCTCGAAGGCCAAAGCCTCAACACTCCCCTCAATCGAATTATGAAACAGAAGAAGTTGTGAGCCCTGAGATCATTGAGGAACCAACAGCAAGTGTTGAAGAACCAGCAGGAAACGTTGAAGAACCAGTAGAAAGCGTTGAAGAGCCATTAGAAAGCGTTGAAGAGCCAACAGAAAACGTTGAGGAATCAGCAGGAAACTTTGAAAAGCCAGCGGAAAACATTGAGGAGCTAGTAGAAAACATTGAGGATCGAGCAAGTGCAGTAGGAGATCAAACAATGGAAGGGAACAATGAAGGATTCTTCGGCGGAGGACAAGTAGATCCTGAAGGAGAGGGAAAAGATGAGAATTCTCTCTCTACCTTGGGATTTCCTATTGGTGATCTCCCTAGAGGAGCAACTCCCATGAAGAATATCCCACTTTCAGCCTTACCTAACTTCCATGGTTTATCTTCTGAAGATCCTGATGAAGTTCTTTTTGAATTTGATATATTATGCAGAAGTTATGATTATGTTACTAATGCCCAGAAGTTGAAGCTATTTCCAACAACACTAAAAGGAAATGCACTAAGATGGTTCATGAGTCTGGGAGGCCATGTAATCACAACATGGGAACAGATGAAACAGAAATTTCTGCTTGAATATCAAGACTACTGCGAGACAAGAGAAAAAAGAGAGGAACTATTTAAGATGGTACAAAAGGAGGACGAGAATTTGGAGGACTTTGTGGAAAGACTACAATACAACCTGCAGAGATCCAATCATCCCGATGTAAGTAAGGATATTCTTAAAACAATATTATTGAAAGGGGTGAGGGATGACTGTTTAGATATGCTAAATATGCTTGGTAAAGGGGATATATCTAAAGAATCATATGATGAAATTGTTAACCTTTGTAAAAGATGTTCAAGAGGAGCTGCAAGGAACATGTCAAACAACAGAGATACCATATTCAAGAGTTCAAAAATCAGCCAGTGGAGGAGCAACAAGAGCCGAAATAGGTAATTTACTTGAAGAATTTAAAACTGAAATGTTAAGTTCTTTTGCTTCACAGATTGACACCTTGCAGTTTAAGAAGAAACAAGCCGAAACAGAAGCAACTTTGGCTGTCTTTTGCCCCAAATGCAAAGATAAACATTCACTAAGGGAATGCCCATTGGACAAGGTGCCAATTTGCACCCTTTGTGAGAAAGATCATGAAACAAAACAATGCCCTTCTTTACCAGGAATAAAAACAGCATTGCAACCAACCGAAGAAGAAGCTGAAGCAGTCTATTTGCTGACACAGAGAAGGCAATGGCAACCACGAGGACAAGGTATGAGCTCTAATATGCCATTTACATCTTCTAATTGTTGGAACAATTATCCTTCTTTTAGTCAAGAAAATTACCCTCCCTTTAACCAGATGCAATACCCGCCCTTCAATCAAATGAATTACCCACCCATGCAACAAACAAACCCTCCCTTTGTAGATCCTGCAATGTGGACTCCTTGGCCTCCACAACAACAATCTTACTTTAACCAGTGGAATATGAATTGGAGGGGTCAACAACTCCCTTTTCCGAGTCAATTTCAGCAACCACTTCCTCTACCATCAGGTGCTCCACCAAATAATCAAATGATGAGACCCCAGCTACCTGTACAACGAAATCCTAACCCTAATAATAAAGCTGTGCAAGTTATTGATATTCAGAACCAACCTATATTTCCTCTTTTCCCTGCATAATGTAATGACATTCATCTATGATGTGGGAAAATAGTTGAACCCATTATCGATGATGTTACCTCTTCCGATTCTGATAAAGAAGAAACTCAAAAATATGATTCACATAAAGAGGTACAACCACTCTCTAATAAGGGTGCTGAAACAACAGAGCCACCATTCCCTGAGCGTTTAGTTTTAACTAGAACGCCTGAGCCACTTGCTTTTAATATTTTAGGGGAATTGCAGAATCTGTATGTTAAAATTCCACTTTTACAGTCACTAAGAGATGTACCAATTTATGCCAGAACGATGAGAGATATTTGTGTTAAGAAACCCGGTAGGAAAGCTAAAGATCCCCTTACAGTCCATATTATGGGTGATCTATCTGCATTAATGTCCGGTAAAACTCCCCCAGTTAAATATGGTGATCCCGGCCATCCTACTGTGACAGTCCAAATCGGTAAAACAATAATTCCTCAAGTTCTGGTAGATTTAGGTGCTGCTATAAACATTATGACTCTTGAAACTTCACAATTGCTACATCTAAAGAATACAATCAGAGATACACCAACCATTCTAGAGTTAGCTGACCGTTCTACAATTAAACCAGAGGGAGTTATTGAAGACGTAGTCATCTCGGTTGAGTCTTGGAATTACCCAGCTGACTTTGTGGTGTTACAGACTAAAACAAAGTTGGGGGGACATCCTTTAATTCTGGGAAGGCCTTGGTTAGCTACAGCCGATGCCTTTATCAGCTGCAGATCTGGTTCAATGACAATTTCCAATGGATATGAAAATAAGCAACTTACTCTTTACCCTCATGCTACACCCATGATTAATAATGATAATTCTGTATGGATGGACTATGATGATCATGCTATTCAACCTATTTTGACTATCGGACAAGCTTTAAGCCTTAAAGATACCACTGAGGATGAGGTAATTAATAATTTTATTTGTGAACCCTCCTCGGTGATTCCAGAAACACATAATCAACTGGCTGCACTTTTGAAATCAGATACCCATGAAAAGCTTAAACCTGAAGATCTTCATCAAACATCAACCACCATCTCTTCTAAAAGCATAACAGTAGAAATTGAACCTGGCAAAACACTGAACATAAATCCTGACCTGACAGTTGCTGAAACACAACAATTAATGAAGTTACTTCTTGAAAATAAAGAAGCATTCGCATGGGACTATATAGATATGAAGGGAATCTCTCCTGAATTATGTACTCACCGTATCTATATCAAGGAAGGTTGTTGATCAGTCTGTCAACCCCAACGACGAATGAACCCTAATTTAAGAGAAATTGTTAAAGAGGAACTTCAAAAATTGCTTAATGCATAATTTATATACCCTATATCTGACAGTGAATGGGTGTTCCCATTGGTAATACTTCCTAAGAAAAACGGGAAATGGAGAGTGTGTGTAGATTATAGAGCCTTAAATAAAGCCACTCAAAAGGATCACTTTCCTTTACCATTCATTGATCAAGTGTTGGATAGTTTGTTAGGGAAGAAATTCTTCTCCTTTCTAGATGGGTTTAGTGGGTATAATGAAATCAGAATTGCACCCCAAGACCAAGATAAGACCACTTTTACTAGCCCTTGGGGAACTTTTGCCTATAGAGTTCTTCCATTTGGACTATGTAATGCATCAACAACCTTTCAAAGGGCAGTTATAGGAATATTTTCTGATATGCTGAATGACTCTATGGAAATATTTATGGATGACTTTACCCCTTATGGTGTGTCTTTCGAAGATGCATTACAAAATCTTGAGAAAGTACTTAAACAATGTATACAAGCTCACCTCTCCTTAAGCACCGAAAAATGTCATATGATGATGAGTGAAGGAGTAGTGCTTGGACATTTTATCTCATCTCAAGGAATTCAGGTAGATCCATCCAAAATACAAGTCATTCAGAACTTTCCTATTCCTAAAACACAAACTGATGTGAGAAGTTTCCTAGGACATGCTGGATGTTATAGGAGATTTTTTAAATTTTTTTCCAAAATAGCTTCTCCTTTATTTGTGTTATTTATGAAAAATGCTAAATTCAAGTGGACTAATCTTTGTCAGGGAGCATTTGTTGAACTCAAGCATCAGTTATCCACAACTCCTATTTTAAGGGGACTTGATTAGGTACTTCCCTTTCATATATCCTCTGATGCTTCGGATACTGCAATTGGAGTTGTCTTGGGACAAGAGGAAAAGCATCTTCCTTATGCTATCTAATTTATCAGTAAGAATATGACCCCTGCTGAGCTCAATTATACAGTTACCGAAAATTAATTTTTAGCAGTAATTTATGCTATTAATAAGTTTCGACATTACATTACTGGTTACTCTACTTTTGTCTATACTGACCACTCGGTTATTAAGTATTTAATGAACAAATCTGTCACAAATGCTTGAGTCACCAGATGGTTATTGTTATTACAAGAGTTTGATATTACAATTATAGATTGACCAGGTAAAGAAAATGTTGTTGCTGATTTCCTTTCTCTGTTAAAAGCTGATGATAATACTCCAGTAGATGATTCCTTTCCTGATGAGTATTTATTTGCAGTGTCTTCTCACTCACCATGGTATGCAGGCAGTGCCAATTATTTGGTTGCAGGGAAGTTACCATCACACCTATCACATCGAGAGAGAAGAAAAATCATTCAACAAAGTGCTCGGTATCGCTGGATAAGTGGGTGTCTTTTCTATACAGGACTTGATCAGGAAATCCGAAGATGCATTAGAGAGGATGAGGTGTATGATATACTAAAAGCTTGTCACGATGGCCCTTGCGGAGGGCATTTTGCTGATAAGAGAATGACACATAAAATTCTTAGGATGGGTTATTATTGGCCCTCACTCTTTAAAGATGCAAAGAAATATGTTCGGGCTTGTGATAGCTGTCAGAGAATGGGTCTACCTAATCATAGAGATGAAATGCCATCAAATCCCTAGGTAATACTTGAACCATTTGAAAGATGGGCCTTAGACTTTATAGGACCCATTAATCCTCCATCCAATCAAAGAGTTTATATATTAGTCTGCACAGATTACATGACTAAATGGGTGGAGGCTAAAGCACTCCTTAGAGCTAATGAACAAGCTGTCCTAGCTTTCCTATTTGAAGAAATCTTTGTTAGATTTTGAGTCTCTAGAGAGCTAGTTACAGATGGAGGACCTCCTTTCACTTCTCATGGTTTCAAAGCCACCCTTTAGAAATATCACATTCATCATAGAATGACTACACCATACCACCCCCAAGCCAATGGGCAGGTGGAGAGTACAAAGAAAGTAATAGAAGCCATTCTAACCAAAACAGTGAAGGATAGCTGGAAGGATTGGTCTCAAAGGCTCCTTGAAGCACTAATGGGCTTACAGAACTACTTGGAGAAATACTACAGGATTTTCTCCCTATGAATTGGTTTATGGTAAAAGTGTTGTTTTTCCTATGGAATTTGAAATTAAAACCTTAAGGACTGCTTTAGCTGTTAACCTTGATTTGACTGATGTACAGGCAGCTAGGTTGTAGCAGCTTCATGAATTGGATGAAAAAAGATTAGATGCCATTCATCAGACAACTATGATCCAACAACAAAGAACAAAGTGGCATGATAAAATCATCAAGCATAAGCAGTTCCAAAAAGGTAATTGGGCTTTATTGTATGATTCTCGGTTTGAAAATTTTCAAGGGAAGCTATGTACAAGATGGCTGGGACCCTACGAAATAGATATTGTTTTTCCCAACAGAACAGTAAGGCTCTTAACAATTGATGACTCTAAAACACCACTACTAGTAAATGGTCATCGGCTTCGTCTGTACCAACTCCCTATTTCCAAAGAAGATTTTAAAGCCACTTGCATGGCAGATGCACATTATCTCTTTTTAGGGGAGCCTTCTGCTCCTCACTGCATTTAATTGTTTTCTGCACTGTATTTTTTGTATTAGATTAGATTTCTTAAACTAATAATCTCTGTCAAGGGCTGGCATGTTACAATTGATTATTTTGCAGATTCTTGATTAAGGAAAGGCTTACCAAGGAAGGACAATTTCACCACAAGCAGATCCAAGCTTCATTTTGAGAAGCATTGCTCCCCTCAATTCAACTCATTCATAGTTCACTTCCCCATCTTCAAGTAACATTTCATCATTCATTCCCTTCATTCCTTTTTCCCTTTTCATATCATTTTTCCTATTTTTCCCATTGCTGAAACACCATTCTTTAGCAAATATCTTCCCTATTTTTCATATTGCTGAAACACTATTCCTCAGCAAATATTTTCTCCATTTTCCCACTACTAAAACATCACTCCTTAGCAACACTTTCCCTATTTTTCCATTGCTGAAACACCACTTTTCAGCAACATTTCATTCATTTTTCCCGTTGCTGAAACACCATTTCTTTTTCCAAAGACATGACTATGCAACATTTTCTGTCATGAAATCACCTTCTTCATTTCTTTCATTTTCACTTCTCTTATTCCTTGTGTTAATCCCGTCCGATCACTACCTTTTCCTATGATTAAACAGACCTCTAATATGATCTCCCTCATGTTTCAAAAAGCTTCTAAAGTTCTTCCATGACTATTGAGCCATTATAAACAAGCACTATATTTTTCGAACTACAAATCAAAGGTAAACATGAGGTAAGTAAATTTTATATGCAAGTACAATTAAACTATGGTTTAAAGAGAAGATTCCGTTTATTATGACCACAATCTCCGCACACTTAAAGACATCATTTCAGCCGTAGTTGGGGGGGAATATCGAAATTATATGCTATTATTTCACAGCATGCCACTTACCGTCATTGTTCCTACCCATTACTTCGCCTCTTCACCGTTACTCCATGTTCTCATTCGCAAAGTTTACTCTGTTTGAAGTCTGGTAACTTCGCTTTTTGACACTGCATTTTACCAAAGCTGGTTAACTATGAGAGGACCTGCTATTCGACATGAGCCCGACTCGATAGCTTTGCTTGAATTATTCCCAGATGCATATCAGATTTTTCAGCAGGCAGGCTGGGTAGGATATTTTTAGAGACTTCAAGAGTTTGATCCACAACAGGTCCTTGAATTTGCACAAAATCTGCAGGAAGATCATTCTACTGTCCAGGGAGTCCGAATTCCAGTATCAGAGGGCGACATAGCACAGGTTTCAGGTCTGCCGGTCACTGGTACTCGATGGTTTAGTCGAAAGCACATCATTTTGAATGCACAATAGGATTTTCTTCTGCCAGGAGAACACGTCGAGGTTAAAGGCCAGGGTGTCGAACTTCACTCATTGCTGCCTCCTTGGCCGAAAGTTGCTGAATTCATCAAACATTATCTCACTTGTGAAGGTCGCTATCAGATAGTCTATCAGCATGATTTTGTCTTATTAAGCCATTTAAGACATGGTAGACTAGTAAATATTCCTTACTATTTACTTGGATGCATTCGAAATATGTCATATTATTGTAGACGGGTAAAATTCCCACTCCTTTCTCTCACCCATCACTGCTTTGTTCAACTATTGATTCAGAGGGGTTTAGCTCAACAAAACCCTCCTCTAAACAACCCACCCCTTGACCCTGAGCAAGCTGCTGAAATTCCTCAAGACGCTGCTGAAAATCCTCAAGAAATTCTAGAAAATTCCCACGAGTAGCAACCAGAGAATATCTCTGACTCCCCACCAATCCCATCCACAGAACCAACTAATCCAATTAACCTCTCTTCAAGCCCATCTCACCACCTAGCAAAATCATCTGATCCTACTGTCCATATTCCCAGTGATGACTCTCAGGCTGATACACCACCATCTTCCTCTATTCGTAAAAGAAAAAGGCGAATCATAACTGCCTCCCTATCAAAAAGACAAACAAGGGCCGCAACTAAAGTAGCTACCTCCTCTGATAGCCCTTCTCCTCGGGAAAAACCCTCTCATAAAAGGAAAAAGCAAACTACTACTTTTTCTGCCTTCTTACCTAGGAGACGAATGACAACGTCTACTGAAGCAGCAACCGTTCCTACTACCCCTGATTCCGTAACCATTTTGTTAAAACTCCACACATCACCACCCTTCCAAACCCCAGAATTATTACCTGTCTCACCCTGGTGCACTGAAACACAAGAACCAGATGCCCAGGGTAATGTGACATCATTTTCTACAGAACAAGTAGCTGTCACACAAAAATCAGCGACTTAGTCAATAGCTGTCCCACAAGAACCAGCTATTTACTCAGCAGCTGAAACACAAGAACCAGCTGCTGATATACAAGAACTAGACATTCAAGATGCTACTTATTCAGTGGCTGCCACAAAGGAACCAGCTCTAGCTGTCACATAAGAACCAGCTACAGCTGAAACACAGCAATCAATTCCGGAGAATGCCACTGATACACAAAGCCCAGTCACTATGGCTTCCCTTTTACAAGAAAATGAGTTTTTAAAATCAGAATTATAAGCTTATAAGCGAGAATTGGTAATGGCAAGGGAAGCCTATGACAAGGAGCTCAATTTTTATACCTTGGCCCATATAGCATCCATGGTAGACAAAACATATAGAAAATGATCCATATAAATAATATATGTGCAACCAATGTGGAAACATCTATCAGCAAGCAGGATATAAGATAGTTCAAGTTCCAATACCGGGAGCATCTACATCTTCTGCAGTCAAAGAGGAATGCCCTACTGTTACACAAGAACCAGTAGGGCCTTCAAAAATTTTAGAAAAAGAAGTTGATGTACATGTATCCTGCCCTACTGTAATTGATTCTGCTACTCAGACTATACCTCAGCCTACCACTTGCAATGCTGGAACACAAACTGAACCATGGGATGAGCTGGAAATAATGAACAAGTGGAGGAAACAGTATGCCATTTCGCAAGGTAAAACCTTGCAGTAGCACAAATTAGTTTGGCAGAATCATATATATTCTAACTGGGAGATCTTGGAGCAAACACTTCAGCAATCTAGAGTTTACAAGAAGGAGAACAAAGAGCTAAAAGGCAAATTGCTCCTAATGTTTGAACTGGTACAAAAATTATGGACTACTAGGAAACCATCTCTAAATTACTCTTTATTTCTCTCAGAACGCCTTGTTTACTTTCAGTTAAAAGCAGTCAAAGAGGGAAGACCCCATGAGGTGCTTACATCCGAACAGTGTGTGAAAACATTTGCAGAAGCCTCCACCAGTGATCAGCACTTACTATGTGAGTTGTACCTTCACAATGAAGCCATCCCTGAAAATAGAAAAATTAATCTTAACCCTCTTGTTAGCGATATTCAGATCAGGGCATTTGCCTCTTTTCTTGCTAATCAAATTACATGGCAGACTGCTTTTCTTGCAACCAGGCATAATGAAGACAACCGCCTTCTTTGGATAAGGCCAGAACCTCAGAACCCTGCCACCTTTGTGGCAAAATATCATCAATTTTTGCAGAAACCAGGGATGACTGAACATATACAACAATTACAGGCTTCAGTACTCCGGGATTGTCACCATTTTATCAGGGCCAAAGAAACTGCTGCTTTAAGAGCAAACAATATGTTTTGGCAACAATCCTCTAAGGAGAGGCAGGAGTATAATCCTTTTAGCCCTACTAACCTTGAAACTGCATTGTTTAGAGTACCCAATTACATCAGATGTGTTCAGCAATGTGCTGAAAAATGGATAGGGTACCACTTTCATTTTCCTATTTTATGGATGCTAGCAGAGGAATATCATACTCATCATAGGTTGGCTAACAAGAATGAAGCAGCAGTTTGGCAAAGATTGCAAAATGTGCAAGAATTCAGAGCTTTAACAGACAACACCTTCCATAGCTACTACCTAAGTAATTTGCATGCCAAAAGCCAGTATCCGGACTCAGACTCAGACTAAAGTTGCCTGAGGACATGCAACCCTTTTAGTTGGGGGGGATGTTAGGACCCCATAATGTACCATTTTGACCATACATTTTTCTATCATTCTACTCTTTTCCAGTCCATATTTAAAGCTTATACTATCACTTTCATCCATTCTTCCAAAGGTATATAACATTCTTCTCTTTACTATATGTTTAACTTGTTTTACATGTAATTTTACATTACTTTCATATTTAATCATTAATCAAAAATATATAGTTGCTGAAACAGTTGAAGACTGCAGTTAATTTATCATGACTGTTGGAACCGCGTTGTTAACACTGTTTGAAGACTAAAGTTAATCCATCATCGCTGTCTGAAGACCGCGTTGTTGAAATAGTCAACATGGTACGCAAATCCCGTTGCTGAAACAGCCTGTGATTTGCGATTCTGAAGCAATATTTCAGGCATGATAGCAACAAGAAAAGACAAGTAAGGAAGCTGTTACACGGGCCATAACAACTACACTTTGAAGCCAGTATTATCGTAACCATCATAACAACATTTTTCTATGGAAGAACAGAAAGGTCCTATTTTAGTATCGAAGATCAGATTGGATTAAAAATAGGATTTCTATAATGTAAATCAATTGTAATAGATGTCTCCTCTTTAAAAATAGGAGACATCAGCATTAGAGGGGAAACTAGAGACTACGGGAGGTTTATTTTGAACAGAGAAGGAACAGGAATCCTTTGTAATATGTTACTTTCGACACATGAATAAAAGCTTGTTTTGAGTAATTCATTTTAATTCCTTCTTCTGGGGAATCTTGTGAGAAGGAAAGGGCTCGCCTTCTTCACAAGATTCACCCATTTATTTCCGTAGTTTGTTAACTGTTATTTTTCATTTATGCCTTGTTAAACTCTGTTTGCTGAATCATTTATGCAGTATTGGAACTTTGTTATTTATTGCTGAAACTCTGTTTTCGTTACTTGTGCATTGTTTTCATACAATTCATTCCTAGGTAATTGTGGATTATTTTAATTGGTAATCTTGTTTACAGAATGAGTTTGTGAAAGCTTGGTAGTCAGAAATAGGTGCTGAAGATTCCTACTTGGGGAATAGGGTCCTGTTCTCTGTTATAGCATAATTGGTTTTTCCTTTTGCAGATTGGTTTCCTTTCCTAGATTGTTGTCTTTTTAATGTAATTTAGGATTCTTCTGATGATTGTCTGCAATAGAAAGATTGTCTTTGCTGTAACTCAAATACACTTCAGCTTGTTGAAGCAAGGTGTGATTAGTGTAATTCTTACTATAACATTTCATTGCTTTTGAGATTGAGCATAACAGTGTGTGATTGTCTTTGAAATAAACAGACTTCCCTGGGTTGACAATTTATGTAGCACTTGAATTGTTGGTAATCAATTTTCTTCCAGTTGGTAATCATTGGAGTAGCCATGGGTCTACAGTCCTCCATCTGAAATCTCTTCAAAACTTTTGCAGTATACCTTCCTTGACCAAGGAAGATCTCACCCTTCTGCTACCAAACTTCCAACCCCAGAAAATAATGCATCAGCCCTAGATCCTTCATGTCAAATTCCGCAGCTAAATTCCCCTTGCAGTGCTTGATGAGCCTAGATGATCCCGTCAGAAATAGATCATCTACATACAACACTAGTATCAGAGGCTCATCCCTTACTCTCAGATAGTAGAGATTGTGAACTGTCACTCTTGACAAATCCCATCCTCTGCTAGTTGTTAATTCGGCCATACCAAGCTCTAGGGGCTTGCTTCAGTCCATACAAGGCCTTCTTGAGCCTGCACAAATGAGTTTTCTGCTCATGTGTCTCAAAGCCCTTTGGTTGTTCAATATATACTTCTTTTTCTATCACCCCATTCAGGAACACAGTCTTGACGTCCATCTAGTGAATCTCCCATCCCATCTGCGCAACAAGGGATATCACGGATCTAATAGAAGTATATCGGGCTACTGGGGCGAAGGTCTCTTCATAGTCTATCCCTTCCTTCTGAGCATACCCCTTAGCCACAAACCTAGCTTTAAATTTCTTGATGCTGCCATCTGCAACATATTTGATCTTGTAGATCCATCTCTAACCTACAACTGATCTATCCTCATGTCTGGGTACAACTTCCCAGACATCATTCATCATGATGGAGTTGTATTCTTCCACCATCGCATCGACCCATACCTGGTGTTGAGCTAACTCCTGAAAACTAGAGGATTCCCCAACCTGCGCTACCAAAGCTTGGTACTTTTCAGGTTGCCTGTGCTGCCTCTTCTCATCTCTGGGGGCTCTGACAAACTCTTCTATGTCCCTCAAAATTTGACGTAATTTCCTACTTGTCCTACCACTGGTAGTGGGTGGATCTACCTGCTTTCCTTCCTGCAAGTCCTCGAGAGATGTATCCCTTGGATCCCCGTGCTTTGGAGAGGCACTCGTATTACCCTCCGCAGGTCGTTCTGGTAAGACCAACGGATCCTCCTCAGACTGCGTAACAGAAGGCATCTCCCAAGATTTTCTGAAGGCCCTTTCCTCCATGAAATTCACATCCCGTCGTACTACAATATTCCTGCTCTCAGGAATGGAAATGCGGTAAGCCTTTGCGTTCTCGCTATATCCCACCAGATACCCCTTTTCTGCAGTGTTATTCAGTTTCTTCCTCTTCTCTTCGAGCACATGACAATATGCCGCATTGTCAAAGATCCTAAAGTGGCTCACTTCAGGCTTGCTGCCAATGAAGACACTTTCTGGAGTGATCTTACCCAATGCATTGTGAGGAATCCTATTCTGTACGTAGACAGTTGTATTACAAGCTTCAGCCCAAAGGAATTTGCGCATGTCTTGATCATACAACATTGCCCTTGGAGCCTCGACAATAATTCTGTTCTTTCTTTCTACAATTCCATTCTGCTCCTGATTATACGGAGCGTTCCACTCTCTTCTGATGCCTTCCCTTGTGCAGAACTTTGTGAAGTCTTTTTCAATGTATTCTCCACTATTGTCTAATCGCAGTGTCTTTATCCGCTTTCCTGTCAGATTCTCCACCAGAGCTTTAAACTCCTTGAATCGATCAAAGACTTTGTCCTTGGTCTTCAGAAAGTAGATCCAAGTCTTCCTGTAATGGTCATCAATAAAGGTGACGAAATATTCAACTCCACTAAAAACTCTAGTGGACATTGGTTTGCAAATGTCCGAGTGTATTAATCCCAACACACTCTTAGCCCTATTGCTGCTTCTATGGTACGTTGCCTTGGCATACTTTCCCAATACGCACCCTCTGCAAACATCGTCTTGCTTGGTGCTCAGTTCTGGAACTCCCGTGATAGCCTTCTTGAGAATTCTTAACGCCCCATGTTGCAAGTGCCCCATTCTCCTGTGCCATAGCTCATTCAAATCCTTCTCATCAGTGCTGCCTATCAGTGCTATTGGGGATTCGAGCTGTAACATGTAGAGTGTATTGCTCCCGACTCTGATTTGTGCTTTCTTCTTCCAACTCAGGTGTTTGACGTATACTCTATTGCCAATGAAGTAAACGTCATAGCCTTTGTTTTGAAGTTGTGACACAAAGAGTAAGTTTATTTCCAACCCAGGCACATGCAGCACATTGGTGGCCCAAAGCTTATTACCAGCTTCTGTTTGAAACACTATGGTACCTCTTCCAACAGGGGTACATTTCGCCTTATTGCCCATGGTGATTTTAAAGTTCATCTGCTTTTCGTGGTAGCTTGAGAAACATTCTCACATTCCCGTCATGTGAGCAGAAGCCCCACTGTCAATATACCAGATATCAGGAGAAGCAAAGCTTGACACACAAGCAAATTCTTCTTCCAATTGGGATGCCAAAACGGAAACGTTGTGATACATATGTTCTTTCATCATTTCCTTCTTCTCTGGAAAATTGCGTGAACCCTTCTGAGTTGCTGCTGTAGCAACGTCTAATCTACGTTCCGTCGTCGGTTCTCTGCTCTTGTTACTCATCTTTGCTTTGATACCATGTGAAATTTCAATCTGAAAATACTTCTGCAGTGATAGGTTTATTTCTCCTACTTATTATTTCCAATAAGTTATTTACAGAATTCTTCCAGTAAATTTCGAAATAAATACTACTGCAGCATTCACTCAAGTATATGCAAAGAATAGAACAGTAAAAAATACAATCATAAGAATCAATCACATATACACACTTATCTTTGGACAATTGTCCCCGGAAAAACCCAATGCGGGAAAACCGATGCAACAGATGAGGGTTTATATATTATTCTTCAGCAATAAAATTCTTTACAAGGAAAACACTGGCAGACTTCTTTAGAAAACACTCGAGATAAATTCTCACGAACCCTTTGGAGAATTTTTGACACTCGAAAGTCTCATAGCTTCCCTCTGCTTGAGCTTTCTGTGCAGCGTTCTCCGGCTTTTTGCGTCCTTTTTTCCTTGACCCTTGTCACTGTTGACTCCCTCTGCTTCTTCTGCCATGCAACTCTACCTCTGAAATCGAATTCTATTCTTTCATAATCGACTTCCTTCGGGTTACTAAGTGTATGCTCGGCTTGCTTTCCAAATGACCCTCAAGCCTTCTTTTATAATCTTCTCATTGATGAATCAACAACCTAGATTAGAAGTCTAATCAATGGCTAAGATTAAAACTTGACTTGATCTTCGTTCTCTAGAAGATTCACACTTTGTTTTATTAATACCCATTAATTATTTATTTTTCCTAAGTCTAGACTTAGGGTCTCCATTAAAATAATTAATTATTTTAATAAAACATAACCGAGTGGAATTTCTCCAAACGGTTTCTGGGTTCTTTGGAATACTGATGTCCAAGCCTCTTTACAAATTTTGAGAGTTGGAACACTTTTCGATGCTAAAAAAATCAACACTCGGTTAGCGCATGCATGATGGCTAGCATCTCCTTGTCATAAATGGAATACATCCTCTCGTGGGGTAGTAGCTTCCAGCTCTCGAAAGTTATTGGGTGTCCACCTTGCATAAAAAATGATCCTACCCCCTCTCTGAATGCATCACACTCAAGCACAAAGAGCTGGGTGAAATCTAGAAGGGCCAATACATGACAACTGCTCATGACCTGTTTGAGGCGCTCAGAAGTCTCATGCGTTGTATCTGTCCACTCGAATGCCCCCCTTCTTTTTCAAATCGGTGTGGGGAGCTACCAATTGAGAGAACCCCTTCACGAACTTCCTGTAGTAGGTGCAGATGCCCACAAATGCCCTCAACTTTGTCACATTCTGGGGCTCTGGCCAATCCTGTATGGCTCTACTCTTCTGCTCATGGACTCTCACACCGCCCTCCCCAATGATGTGCCCTAGGTAGAGCATCTCTGTCAAACCGAACTCGTACTTGGACAATTTTGTGTAGAACTATTATTCCTCCAAAATACACAACAATATCTCTAAATGCTGCAAGTGCTCCTCCCATGTCGGTTGTAGATTAATATATCATTGAAGAACACCAAAACAAACTTCCACAACTGTCCACGAAACACGTGGTTCATCTAGGACTGGAAGGTGGCAGGTGCGTTGGTTAGTCCGAAGGGCATAAACAGGAACTCGAAGTGCCCATAGTGGCACCTGAAAGTTGTCTTAGGGACATCCTGGTCCATCACCTTGATCTGGTGGTACCTTGAACACAAGTCAATTTTGGAGAACAACTTCGCCCCCCTCAGCTCATCTATGTGTGGGATGGGGTAACGGTTCTTCAAGGTCTTCTTGTTAAGGTCCTGGTAGTCGATGCACATGCGTAGGATCCCATCCTTCTTCTTTACCAGGACAATTGATGAAGCAAAAGGGCTGAAGTTAGGCCCGATGTGCCCAAGTGCGAACAACTCGTGAATAACTCTCTCGATGTCATCTCAGTATGCCTTGAGATGTCTATAAGGGGTAGTAATCATGACCTGTACCCTCGTCTCCAGCTCAATGGTATGCTCAAACCCCCGGTCAGGTGGCTGACCCGACAGTGTGGCTCCTAACACTATAGGGTACCTGTCCAAAATGGCATGTATCTCCGGGTGTGGTGGTTTGGGCTGACCCCCATTCTCAGAAACCCTCAACTCCACACCCACTCAATGTCTCCATGTCTTAAATCAGCCTCCATCTTGTGGGCCAAAATAGTCTGTGGAGGGTAAGAGTGCATACCCCGTAGAAAAACTAGTTTACCATCCAGCTTTGTAAGCTCCATCTCCAACCTCCTCGAGTTAGTAGTGACTCCGCCAAGTGAATAGAGCCACTGGACACCCAACACTGCGTTGGCGTCCGGTACTTCCACCACGAAAAAATGATCTGTCATGGAGTAGTCCCCCATGGTCATTGTTAAGGCGGGAACATATGTTGGAGAATCTAATTCCAACCACCTGCTAGGTGTCGAAACTGTCTATCCAAGTGTCCCAGTTTAGTTTCACTTAGTCCAGTTTTAGTTGAGTCTAGCTATAGTCATTTAATTTTGATGTCTCCAATGTAATCTTATTTAACTCATTTGTAATCTTGAGAAGAGCAATCCTCTGCTCCACTTCTTTTCAGTTTTCAATTCTTGTCACGTTGATCCTCTGCTACACTTTTTTTCAGTTTTCAATTCTTATCATGGTATCAGAGCTAGTTTGCATAAAACTCCTGGAGAGAGCAGCAACGTGAGCGAAGTTGGAGCAGCAGAGAGGAGATGAGAGCCTGCGTAAGACTCTTTGACAGAGCAGCAAAAGTTTGAAGAAATTTGAAGACGTCTCCTGCTAAGAAGTAGCAAGAACGGAGAAGCTAGATACGGCAAAGCCAATGAAGGCGTCGACTAAACGAATTGTAGAAAGGCAATTCAAGAAGTAGAAAGGTTGTTCGAGAAGAAAGCTGAGATCAATTTTTTTTTGCTGCACTAACACTGTTTTATTGGAGACTCAGCATTATTAACGCAACACTCAAAGGGAAGAGACATGTTAGCCCGAGTCACTTATACAGATTCCTCACTCATACGGGTCCAACCTCAATCACCTGCGTTAAGGTAATTTTTTGGTTAAAATTATTTTCTGAAGCATGTAATATGATTTGAGAGTCAACGTCTTTCCTTCAAAGGATTTTAAAGCTTTATGTTATGGCTTTTAAAAAGATAAGAGGTTCATTAAAAAAAAGGTTTCGTAAAAGAAAGGGGCTTTGACTTTTTGATGGCATGAGTTTAAAAAAAAAAAAGTATGTGTGAAAGGTTTTTAAAAAAAAGGAGAGTGAAGAAAAAAGTATTTTTCGAGTTTTTTTTTTTTTTTTTTTTTTAAATTTAAAATTGTGAGAAAGTGAAAGTGTGAAAGACTTGTGAAAGTGAATGTGTAAAAAGAGTTTTTTTGAGAAAATGAAACTTTTTAGAAGCAAGGTATTTGATCCTTGTGAAAGTGAATGTGTAAAAAGAGATTTTTTGAGAAAATGAAATTTTTTAGAAGCAAGGTATTTGATCAGCATATGTAGACTCCCTTGTTTGTGGAAGCCAAGCAACAAGGTCATGGGAAAAGTCAAGAGGTTAAAGCAAAAAGAAAAGATGTTTGAGATCTTTTTAGATCTGGAAATAAAGAGGCAAAAAGATACCTATGCATTAAAATGCATAAAAGAATCTGTCGATGTCAGCATTCTCCCTCTAATTTCAGATCCCAAGACAACCAAGGAGGCTTGGGATACCCTTGAGAGGTGTTTTGGTTCAAGGGGGAGCATTGAAGTTGAAGATGAAGGTGGATCTATAGCAGTAGATCTACAACGAGATGAAAAGACTCAGCCACAAGTGGATGATGTCTACAAAGAAAATGCAGAAGTAACAGAGAAGCATCACGAAGATGCTCGTGAACCCCATTGTGCACAGCCACAAGTGGACGAAGATTTGATGAATCCAACAACAGAGCTTGCTGACGAAAATTTGGTGAATCCAACAACAGAGCTTGCTGACGAAGATTTGGTGATTCCAGCAACGGAGCTTGCTGATGAAGATTTGGTGAATCCAGCAACACAACTTGCTGATGAGAGTGAAATTGATGCAAAATTTGATGAAGATTTGTTGGCTAATGATGACTAGTTGCAGATGGTGCAACAAAAACATGATATTGACATGATGCTATTTGGTGAGATAATCCCACTTCAGTCAGTGGAAGACAACCTGTATGCAGTAGCACAGGTTAGTGATGAAAAGATAGAGACAGAGGAAGAGGCAGAGAAGGAAGCACAATAGGATAAAGCTCTCATTACAGAGCAGAAGGAAACAAAGATAGAGGCAGATGAAGATAAGGAAGCCCATAAAGAGAAAACAAAGTCAGAGAAAGTGCAACATGGGAAAGCACTCTCTGCAAATATTTTTAATTCTAACATTGATTTCCAATGTGCAGGTAAACAGATCAATTATGAAGAAGAGTTAAAGTTTATTGAAACATGGCTTACAACACCATGTCTAGTTGAGGTCTACACAGAAGCTGTAGATATGAATGTTGAAGACAACATGCATGATGAAAACATCAATGAAATTTTCAGGTATTGGAGTTTTGAAGAGATAGAATATTATTCTCATCTTATGTTGCAACAGATTGATGTTGAAAAGTGCATTATAGAAGACAATATGTGGCAGCATCCCACTTACAAATCATTTCTTGAAGAAGTCCAAGACATGTTTAGACAATCTGGAACAATAGAAGACCTGCACTTGCAAATGAAGAAACTGAGGTTTGAATGATATAACAAGAAGAAAATGGTGAAACAATTTAGAGGCTATGGAATCTGGAAGAAGAGAAGAAGAAAACTAAATCTAATTGAAGTCGATTTTTTAAAATTGTAAGCCTCGCTGAGACATAGACCAGCAAGTATCTTAATTAAATTTATTATGTGGTTGTAATTAAGGGGGAGTGTTGGAGAATCTAATTCTAGCCACCGGCTAGGTGTCGCAACCGTCCATCCAAGTGTCCCAATTCAGTTTCATTTAGTCCAATTTTAGTTGAGTCTAGCTATAGTCATTTAATGTTGATGTCTCCAATGTAATCTTATTTAACTCATTCGTAATCTTGAGAAGAGAAGTCCTCTGCTCCACTTCTTTTCAGTTTTCAATTCTTGTCAACATAGCATGTGCACTGCATGGTTTTGTCTCCAGGCACAAGAACTGAAAATCCCTCAAACTCCTCGGTTGTGATGCCCCTCCTTTGAATCATCTGTGCATCAATGAAATTGTGGGTAGCCCCACTGTACACCAAAATTGAGACACGTTGCCCTTGATTCTCATGGTCAAGAACTTGGGTACTCGACGTAGAGATGCAAGGACCCCTCCTGAAGGTGCAAAGGGAGTTCCCGCTACCAATGGTGGAGGTTGTGGTGGTGGGTCCCCTCTCCATGTGTACTGCAGTGTCATCTCCACCCACCTCCAAATCTGCATCATAGTCCAAGTCACTATCAGAAAAGACCTCAATGTAGTGGGCCTTGCCCGCTGCATATCTGTGGCCTAGTGCCCAGGGTTCCTGACAAGTCAAATACAACTTCCTCCTCCGGAGGTCTCTCTAGGTCTCCTTGTCCATCTGTCTACGCCCTTGGTTGTCTCTCGGTGGCGAAGCCCTAGTGTCTCTCCCCCTCTGCTGAAAACCTTGTCTAGGTGGTAATGGTGCTCTAGCCCTAGGTAGAGCATCCTGTAGATCTTGGGTCCTCCCCACTGTGTCCTGCAAAATAGTGAGCCTGTTGGACCTCACCAACCCCCGCAAGGGCTCTGCTAGCCCCTTTACAAACATGTAGACTCCCTTGGCCTCTGATAAGTCCGACACCATCACTGACAACCTCAGAAACTCCAAGATATAGGCCTTAGCGTTACCGATTTGCTTGAGCCTTGTTAGCTCCCCAAAGTGCTCCTCTGGGTCTCTCCTCTCAAAACGCTCCAGCACCCTTGTTGAAATCCTCGTAGGATGTCACTTCATCATGTCCCATCGTGGTTAGCCCATGAAACCACTAGTTATGGGCTTCCCCCTCCAAATGTAGCGTGGTAATTTTGTTTGCCTCTCACTCTGTCATCTAATTGAGCCGGAAGTAGACATCCAACTTCTCCACCCACGCTTTGGTCGAGCTCTTAGAAGAGCCATCAAAAGTTAGGGGAAACAACCTCCCCATAGTACGCTGCAAATTTGTCCCATGCATGTAGTTTCCCCCACTCTGCCCCTTGGGCCTATTATTGCCCTTCAGCTGGAAAAAGTCCCTGAAAGTGATGGCTTCCCTAAAATCAGGTCTATAGGACTGAGACTCCACGAAATAGTCACCCATAGGCATATCCTCCTGCCCTTGTGGCCCACCAGCTCTGGATGTTAAAAACATGGAATAGTGGATCTGAGCGGTGTGTTAGGAATAAGAGGCATGTTGGAGTTAAGGGATGTGTGGTGTTGTGAAGTGTTAGAGACTTCACCCAATTGGAATTCCCCTTGAACTCCTTTTCCCTTGTTGTTGCTGCAATTTTGTTGCCTTAGCTCCTCAATGCCCTTGGACAGGTCCTGTAAGATCTACAGTAAGTGCTGGGAAAACTCTTCCTCCTTGCTCCTTTTGTTTCCCTCATTATCTGTCATGCTTGGCCCTTCAACCTCCAGTCAGTGACCATTGGATATGGAGTGATTTGCAAGTGTCTTTCTCTACCCATGTACCTCTGCCTCTTGTAAGTTATGTTCTGTTAATCTCCTGGTGTCATAGACTAGTGTTGCTCCCACAGACTCAGCCAAGTTTATGAGCTCTGATACCACTGTAATATCCCTAAGGAAATTTTACAATAATAAACAAAGCATGCATAGACATAAAACCCACAAAACACACACACAAATCAAACCGTAAATTTGAGCCAAAAACTGAGTTGTTGAGCCATTTTATTAAAATTAAATTGGGGTACAATGTGGTGATGGAAAGTGTGCACTTGGGCTTGCCCAAGGCAAGCTAGAAAAGCCCAAGTGAATAAGATGAAGACCCCCTCAAGTATGTCGCTGATCTCTCCTGGCTTTGCATTGAACTTCCCAGAAAATGTGTTGTTGGTTGTGAAGAATAGGTGCTAGGGCCTCCTCCGGTGCTCAGACAATTCCGGGAAATTATCCTCGGGCCCTCCACACAATACCCACTAAAACCCATGAAGGAATTGGCCTATGGCTGACCTTGGAATTTCGGTCCAATTTCCCTCAATGGCTCCGTCGCTGGGTATTTCGACCCACCTGTAGCTGCTGTTGTCAAATGCCCCCAAAATGCCACCAATCACCAAGAAACCTTCCTCCCGGGCTTCCCCACAAGTTTCAGCCCCAAACTATCTTCACTCCTCAACCCCCACGTGTGACACTAACCAAGACTACGTAGTGCCTATGCAGCTCCTGCTGATGCTGGCCCCAAATCAGAAAATGCTGCTCCTAGATCAATCTGAAATGGATGAGACTCCCTCCTTGGGCTGGCACTCGAAGTCCACCAAAGCAGGGGGTGAGATTTCTGCCTGAAACTCTCGTGTGCAAACGCACTTGCAGACTCGGCCTCCGGCTTAAGCGTGCTGGTCTAAGAGTTTGTTCAAATGATCAATAATACTCCAAAGTGACTGCCTCCTCTTTTGTCTAGGAGCCTCTTGATTGCCCATGTGGGTCCAACCATCGACTTTCCCCCACCAAACTTCCTCCAATGAGAGTGTACTTCCTTGTGGGCGATAATTCTCTAGGAATGCCACCCACTCCCCACAAGGAGTTGTGGAGTTTGATTTTCTCCAACTCTTTCTATTGTTTGGGCCTCCATTTAATCCCAAAATTTATGTGGGACCTCTAAACCCACATCTCCTAAGTGCAAACATGAAATAAGACAACATTGGGCAAAATTGATATTTCACTAAGCAATATTGCCAAGTGGGAATATCACAATCTTCCAATGCCAGAGTCATCTAACAATTTACTGTGAGCATCATTCCCATCATGTAGATTCAAATATAGATGTATACTAGATAATTCAAGTGTTCCAATAGCTTGAGCTGTATCTACAGATGATTTTCATCTGTATCGACCACCATAGATGCAGGGATATACTTATTACTCATGATTGCTTTGTCTGGCAAGCTTTCATCTTTCTTTTATTTTGAAGCTCATGTGATGATTTGCAGTAGCTTATTTCAGACTACATGCCAGGTTCAAAATTTCCTCTGGATACAGCTGATGTGCAGTTTTCATCCATGCACATCTCTATGCTGCTTGCTTGTACTAGTAATTTGTTGAAATGTCTGCCTGCCATGCGAAACAACTGACATCCTCATTGAAATTTATATCCTAAAATTTATGGGCCCATCATTATTGACAATACATTATATTTGTTTGAGGTTTAACCAGACATTTACTTCAGGCTTCTGAACTAAATTCGTTGTAGCAATTGCAACCAGCATGTGAGGTACTAAATTTTGGAGCTATCGATTTTTTTTTTGCATGAAATTATCCAAAATTGTTCTCAAAAACTTGGATAGATGATGCAGCTTACTTAAGGGATGGTAATTGTTTTTTAAACCTTTCATACAAGTTAAAATATATTTGTGAGCATGGAAGCATCTGTATGCCGAGTATAAGGTTTCGTTGGAATAGTTTCTCTTCCCATTGTCGAAATTACCATGCTCGTTGTCTTTTAGTGCTCTGCCTGCAAAAATTTAGAGATGATAGGAGAAAGTTGAGGAGAGTAGGCACGTAGGTCTAGATAGTATTATTCATATATATATATATATATAGACACACACTAAGAAAATATTTTTATCTTCTGCAGATAGTGAAAGAGCTTCTGTCGTGCCCAGACATCAATGTTAATGTGGTTAACAATATAAAAGAAACTGCTTTGGATATTGCAGAGAAGTTGCCATGTGCAGAACACGCATCAGAAATCAAAGATGCCTTGAGAGACGCAGGAGCTGAGAGTGCCAAAAACATAAACCTACCTAAGGAGACAAGAGAACTCACAAAAACTGTCAGTGATATAAAGCATGGTGTACATACACAACTTATGCAGACAGTGACAACAGATAAACGAGTTACTGGAATTTCAAAGAAATTAAGAAAAATGCATAGAGAGGGGATACTGAACGCCACAAATTCCGTGACAGTTGTTGCTGTTCTTATTGCCGCAATTGCTTTCGCGGCATTATTTACTGTGCCTGGGCAATATATGGGCGCGGGGCCAAATGCTGGTGAAGCCCTTATATCCCACGAAATAGCATTTCAAGTTTTTTTTCTTTTTGATTCACTGGCATTATTCGTATCACTGGCTGTTGTGGTGGTTCCGATATCGCTAGTTGCATGGGAAACCAAGGCTCAAAAGCGGGTGGTTATTGTAATTAACAAACTAATGTGGCTGGCCTCTATTTGCATTTCTGTATCTTTTATTGCTTTAGCTTACGTTGTTGTGGATCAACGTTCCAAGTGGGCAGCAATTGCCGTGACTGTAGTTGGTGGATCAATTATGCTTACGACATTGGCCATTATGTGCTACTTTGTGATCAGGCATCAGGTTAGAAACTACAAAGATCGTTCTCAGAGGAAGATCAGGAGATCCAGTCGAAGTAGGTCAAACTCATGGTCAATTTACTCAGAGCTATCAGACTCTGATGTGTGCAAGTCTGATTATGAAAAGATATATGCTTTGTAGAAAGAGGCATCACCTCATCGCTTCATCAAGCTTATGTAAGATTTAAATGGCTATTATGTATATTGTATTATTAGGAAATTCACAACTGTGAAGGTAGATATTACATATAAGTTTTTGCTGGGCTAGGGCATCACAATGACTGCATGATAGTTTTCATGTATTTAACTGGGGTTTCTAAAAGCTGGTTTATGCCGATGGCTCGATGTTCACAAGTATTTTGCAAGAGATGTCGCTTCCAAACAATTGTTGGGATTCATCGAATTCAATTTAAAATATAAATGTCGTGGTGGAATTCTGCTAGATTGACTAGGATCCACAGAGAAAACATGAAGTTCAGTATCATGATATGGATTTTGTGTTCTTTAGCTCGACCACTGACCAGGTTGTATTGCTCTCACATTTATTTTTGCAGCCACCGGAAGTTTGGAAAATCGATTTATTTCCCTCGTGTTCAAACTAGGTATAGCATATCTACAACGTACAAGTACTCTTATAGTGAATCAAACCCGAACCCAGGGGCATAGTAAACATGAACTCGAGAAGAGAAAATGTGTTGAGAGTCGTGTACAAACGCCCTAAGTTGCACTGAAACGGATACGGGAACGGATACGGATATGGGGTTTGAAACGGATACGGAAAATTTTCAAAAATTCTGGATACGATACGGCAGGAAATGCCACGTCATATATATATATATATATATATATATATATATATATCAAATTTACATTGACATTCATGATTCTTCTTTGAAGTTTGAGAATCTAGATTATATCTAAATAGTAAAAATGCATAATGATTAATCATCTATCATCAATCAGCATCATGATATCATCTAGATTCTATCATCTATCATCTATTCATCAATTATCATATATGAATTGTGATTTATCATCTATCTTCATCATCAATTCAGGAATCAGCATATGCCATAAAGTTATTCATCTATCTATCACCATCAATTCAGGAATCAGCATAAAGTTATAATTTATAAATTGAAAATTCATAAATGATGATTCAAGTTCAAGCTATCATCAAGTTTTTGTTTAAAGGGGTAAACTTGAACTGTCATGATGATAGCTTGAACTTGCAATTTGTGAGGTTATAGAAATAAAGCAACATTCAGGTGGATTACTTTGGTATGATATTTTATTGGCTGGAAAAATAGGCGAGTATATTATAATTTAATGGGTGTTTGACAGTTTTTGTGTCCACAACTGGAAAAAGCATACCAAGCACCTTCTACTGATAGGATGCTTGTATGTATATGCAATTTGTATCAATGCCCTTTATATCTTGAGCAGAGTTTTTTTCAATATGTGTTTTCTATTGATGTCTTATATCTCGATTCAATATGTTGATCTATCCCGATTCCATAATCAAGGAAGGCTTGTAAAGAAGGCAGCATTCAATCCTTGCTTTATTACAGTAAAAGAATACATGATAAAACCAAAAGTATAAAGGGGTAAAACAACTTGCTTAGGAAGAATGCTTCAGATCTAATTGGCAAATTGCTGCATTGCAAGCTGCTCTACTGGTTGTGTACTCGCTTGAATATGAATATGAATATATGCAGTTTGATTTATTCTCAAAACTCAGGATTTATATGGCAACATTTAAACCCAGTAACTAGTTAAAGCTTTCTTAAAAATGTATTATGTTCCCCCAAAAATGCCTGTTTAACTGTAATTGACCCGCACTAAATTGTAATGAGCTTTTGAGAGGGCAAACATTTGCTCTGCATTTCTGCATAATTGTTCCTTTTCAGGCAGCTTGGATTCTACTAACGTGCACTCACATAAATATGAATACATGCAGTTAGATTTATCCACAAAACACAGGATTTCTTTGGCAACATTTAAACCCAGTAATCAGTTGAAACATTCTCAAAAATATATACTGTTCCCCCAAAACGGTCCGTTTAATTGAAATTGACCTGCACTAAATAGTAAAGAGATTTTGAGGGCCTAAAGTTTAAACACTTACTCGTCCGCTTTATAGTGTCTCATTGGTATTTGCTCTTGCAGACGTTTTCAAGGCATTTCATCCATACTCATTATCTGAGAACTTCAAGGCTCATTTTTCATGTATACTTGTGATCTGAAAACAATCTATTTTAGGTGAAAGAATCTGGTGGTTAAGATGACTAGAACCATCCATTTGTTTTTGTAGTGGGGCAAATGAGGCATGATCAAATTCGCCCATGTGCAAAAACATACTATGGAAAAATACAGTTTTTGAAGGTGGTAATACCAATATTGGATTTGTGCTTTCAATATTCACACTACACCTCAACTGTCCATCTAAGCGACCTGATACGTTCAAAAAAAGCAAATACGTTTCTGATTATATAAAATACGTTTCATTTTTATGAAATATGTTTCTGATTTTTATGAAATACGTTTCCGATTTTTATAAACGGCCAGGAAACGGGACATTTCCAAAAAAACCGTTTCCGAAATTTCTGAAACCGGTCGGATACGTATCACTGCCGTTTCCGAGGAGTTTCGTACGGGTTTCTGTTTCAGAAACGGGGATACGAGTTTCCGAGGCCCAGCCTTGGCGTTTCCGGCAACTTAGCAAACGCCATGTATATTATTCAAAACCATTCCATAAAATTCATCATCTATAGAAAAAGATAGGAAAGATAGGATAGGAGTTGTTTTTAATGCGACTTTTTGGAGTTTTTGGTGGATTTTCTGATTGGAATCTAGCTGAAAAATTTGAAGTGAAATCTGGATTGTGTTATTTAAACTGGTTTTTTGATTGCATATATAGATTCAACACCCTAAAAAATCTCAATTGTGCAGAATTTACTCAGGAAACTTGTGATTTCAATGAATTCTTGCTAGATTTTAGACAAATTAGATCGGAAAACTTTTCAAAAAATCATATTAAAAACAACTCGGAAAAGATATATTCGAATTAAATTTTTATTTATACAAACTAGAATTCAAAGCTGCTTCCCCTCAGAAGCTTGAATATGATAGTGTTTTTCATGTCTCAAAGTAATTTTAACCACTCACAGATATTATCTTTGTAATAGGATAGCAAGTACATTAAAAATGATATATTGGCTTTCCCATGATATATTACCGTTAAGCAGTAAGCACCAAATACAGCGGAGCATTTTGGATCTGCCATGATATAGTACCATCAATAAGGCCCCAAACACAGCAGAGCATTTTGGATTTGCCATGATATAATACCATCAAGCAATAAGCGCCAAACACAGCAAAGCAGCAATAATGGCAGGGTATGCCTACTTAATCATTGGATATCTGATCATTGTGTCATTGATGTTATATAGCTCAATGCTTATTGCTTATTTACAATCTAGCATAAAAGCTAAGAGGTTAGCGTTCAAGTAAATATGAGTAGGGGAGATCAATGTGGTGGTATAAATATGTAAAACAGTATTTCAATTTTATAATGTTTATTATTTTTTTTACCAAAAAGAATTATTAAATAAGCTAAACACAACATAACAGCATCAATGGCAGGGGGTGCCTACTTAATCATTGGATATCTGCTTATTATGTCATTGATGTTATATAGCTCAATGCTTATTGCTTATTTACAATCTAGAATAACAATACATAATTAACAGGTGTAGCTAAGAGGTTAGCGTTCAAGTAAATATAAGTAAAGGAGATCAATGTGGTGGTGTAAATATGTAAAAAGTATTTTAATTTTATAATGTTTATTAATTTTTTTTACGGAAAATAATTATTAAATTAAGTTATTTGTAAATTTAGGAGTGGGCTAACAATTCGACGGAATGGCCTTTGGGTTTTGTGCTCTCGGTTATTGGCGAAAATCTCTCGGAGAACTCGTCCCCTTCGTCGCAAAGGGACGTTAACGTCCGTTAACGCGGGCAGTGAGTTGTCCTTGTTTGGGCGATCCATCCTTGTTTGCAGCCCCGCGTACGCAGCCACACGAGCCAGCTACCTCGCGCAGCCAGTTGAGGCCCGAAGTGACAGTATTTCGATCAGCATTTCAAATTTGAACCATCCTCCATAAATGACAGTAATGGCTGCCTACCTACCACAACTTTGGAGTTATCGCCTAAAACTGTCCACTCAACCATTTGAATTTTTTGTGCGCACAACTCCTTATTCATTCCGTCGACTGCTCCTTCCTCATTCCGTCGAGTGGATTTAGAGTCATTTCATCGAGAGTACTACATCCCATGATTGCTGCATTCCGTCGAGTAATTCCGCTTTTTGTCTCGAAGATTCATCTGTATTTGTAATTCAAGTAAGTCGCAGGGACAGTGAGGACCAACAAAGCAGCAGAGCCGAGAGTGGAAGCAAGGAGAAATTGAAGTTGTTTTCATTTCTATTTGTGTTCATACATTCTTTGGTAGATTTTTCCATCTTGTTGATTCGACATAACTTATTGGCCATTTCCAGAAGGTCCTTACAGCTATTGGAAAATTCTGTATTTGTTCCATAGCTATTGGAATGATTTTGGACATCTTCCTCTGTATATTGGCCATAGCACTTCCTGCAGAGGGTTGAATAAGGAGATTCAGACAGGGTACATAGGGTACAGTGTAGGTACTCCCTTCCCACTTCTTTGGTTTCTAGTTTTGATGCTGAGTACTACACTAGTTTTTATTCCCACTTCATTTTTTATTTCTAGTTTTTAATGAGCTTCCGTTGCTTCTTTGTGCTTCCAATTTCAGGGAGCAATTCAACCAGGGAGTAAGCTAATCATTCGTGGACAAGGAGAAGTGGCAGGAGCAATAGGAAATGTAAGTAAATTTCTCATTTATTGTAGTTTTCCTCCGTTTTATATAATTCAAATTTAAAAATTGCAGTGGCGGCAACTCACTAACCGTACCTTGTGATCGGAGATTAGCATCACTTTATAGAATTTGACTTTTGAGCGATCGTGACAACTATTTGTTGGAAGTGACGACAACGAGTTGCCGCCTCTCTTTGATGTATTATTTAATTTGCTCTCAATTAAATTTTTATTTATATTAACAAAATTGCAAACTTCAAATTTTATTTATTTCGTAGAGAGAGTGGCAACTTACTGTTGCAGTAGCGGCAACTCGCTGTTCCAAACTTCAAATTTTATTTTGAGATTATGTACAAATCTGATGTCCAAAGGGTATGTGGTTCGATACTTATTGAAGCAGCATCCAATGAACGTGGATGTGGCAGATTTGTGGAGCCAGCATGTGCTCCACCAATTATTATTGATAGGCATCGATATAGATGGCTTATTAATGAATGTATTGTTGTTCTGATTGGGATTGGGGTTATTATGGGGGGAGTCATATTATTGTGTTCATATTTCTTGAGATAGATTGGAGCAACTTGATGTCCATCATTTTTGATGTATTTATTTATATGAGGTGTTTTTTATAGATGGCCTCACTCTATTTTTTGGTGTTATATCTCAACACATGTATGTATAAAATCTATTTTTCAGTAATACTATTAATGGAATTATATTTTTATTACAATTTATTTATGTCATTAGATTATGTGATGAATGATTTTATTATGCCTTTTATTCTGGAACTCAGATTCCAATCTCATTTAATTGCGTTGGCACATGTATAGAAGCGTTGTCATGTATTTAATAGTTTTTTCAACAAATAGAGGATTCCAAAATATGCTACAAAACGAGATTGTTTATTCATTATAATGCCTTCAATACACCTTCACAATTCCAACTTCTATGAACATTCATTCATTTATTATCCATAAGAAGCACATGCTCCCATAATTTATACAAGCCTTTAATTTGAGTATAAGGAGCTCTAATTCTTAAGGAAGTCTCTTCATTGGCAAATTATGTGAGATACCCTTGGTTACAAGCCAACCAAGATAGCTTATATATCAATCTTATTTGTCCTTTATACATACATGGTTAAATGCAAAATGAAAATGTGACAACTCACACTTTTGCAATCCATAGATCCAACCTCATTTAAGGGGCATAAATGTATAAATATCCAAACAAACAATCCAATTGTTGTGAATTTCTCCATCATCAACATCTACAACCACAAGGGCAGGTGTTTTGAACTGAAGCACGTTTTGACATCCATGACGGCAACAACAGCTTAGCCTGCAAACAGAGAAAATGATATGAACAACTTGCAAATCAATGAAGTTAACTTGACAACCATAAACTATAAACAACCCTTGCCTAGGTCAGACTATCCTCAATGTTAACAAATTCTTTCCCAAGGATGAGTGGTACATGGAAGGGATGGTATAGACCCTAATCCCTATTTAAAGCAAGTTATTTAAGGAGTTGGTATAACAAAACCCTAAATTATTATGTGGCAACTCCTAAGCAATCTTTGACAGTGTACAACGGTAAAGAAAATCTCATTTAAGGGGCATAAATGTATAAATATCAAAACAAACAATCCAATTGTTGTGAATTTCTCCATCATCAACATCTACAGCCACAAGGGCAGGTGTTTTGAACTGAAGCACGTTTTGACATGCATGACATCAACAACATCTTAGCCGCAAACAGAGAAAATGATATGAACAACTTGCAAATCAATGAAGTTAACTTGATAACCATTAATTGTAACCAACACTAGCCCAGGTCAGACTATCATCAATGTTAACAAATTCTTTCCCAAGGATGGGTGGTACATGGAAGGGATGGTATAGACCCTAATTCCTATTTAAAGAAATTTATTTAAGGAGTTGGTATAATAAAACCCTAAATTATTACGCGGCAACTCCTGAGCAATCTTTGACAGTGTACAATGGTAATGAAAATCTTCCTTGACCACGACATCAACGAACTGTCGGTGTTAAATAGGAGGCAGACGTTGTGGCAACACATGTTTGCATACGAGCACCGCCATAAATAACCCATCCCCATTATTAATTTATTACTGTACCCATTACCCCAACTCTTCCATTGCGCCATTGTCCCACATTTGAACCCTTGCAAACATCTAACACAACCTTAGCCACTCTGAACTCTGGATAGAGATGGGAGGTGCAAGGGTGTGCCATGAAAGTACCGAAGAATTGTTAGACGCATTTCCACTCGTTCAACAATTATTTGAACATGCCGGTTGGATAGATTATATTCGCAGGTTTCAGGGGCATGACAATGACATAGCCCCTGAATTTTCCATGCATTACAGGGAGGGTAGATCAGAGGTAGTAGGGACAATGGTGCATGCGATAGAAGAAGCGATTGCTGAAGTGTCAGGGTTACCCTAGATGAGAAAAAAATGGTTTGCACCCCGAAAACCTCAACTTGATGTCGTGAGGAATTTCCTTGAGGCAGGTGAACAACTGATCAAGAGTGGCTCAAGATATGAGAGGAAGTCATTACCACAACCCTCGTCGGATGCTGCATTTCTTGTCTAGATATTTTTCACTTGTGAAGGAAGGTATGTGGTTATTTATTATGAGCACCTCCGCTTGTTAGACCACCTACATCATGGAAGGTTGCTTAGCATGCCTTTCTTTCTTACAAAAACCCTAGACCAAATGACCCGAGGTGTGCAGAAATCAAAGAGGCTGCTCGAAATCTTTTCCCACCAATGCCTTGTTAAACTTTTGGTGGTTTCTGCGCTGCAAAGGGAAGGGAGAACTTGGGATGAACTAGTTGGAAGACCATCACATGTTGAAGCTGCAACTGCACCCCATGACCTCCAAGCTGCAACTCCGCCCCATGACCTCTCAGCGACAACTCCACCTCATGGCCTCTTAGCAGCAACTTTGCCCCATGACCCCCCAGCGGCAACTCCACCCCATGACCTGTTAGTGGCAACTCCGCCCCATGACCTGTTAGCGGCAACTCTACCCCGTGACCCCCCAGCTGCAACTCCGCCCCATGACCGCCTAGCTGCAACTCCGCCTGATGACCTCACCCCTGCAACTGGGTTCATTGACCTCCCACTTGCAGAAATTTCCACAAAACCTTTCCATATGGGCACTGAGCCGCCATGTGTTCAAACTAGGAGGGTTTCTGTTGCTAAAGCTCCACAAAGGAGATGGCCAAGATGATGATGATGAAGTACAAATATTGGGGAGTAAACCTGTGACCAGAAGATTGAGAGGATACAGGAAACACCCGACAGCAGAGCCAAAAGGCAAACAAAATAGAGGAAAGAGATGCCGTTATGCTTCAGTTCCTGAAACCCTCCCCCTTATTATATAAAAACTCCCAGAAGAGATAGCAGTGGAACAAGAGCAAGAGCAAGAGCAAGAGTATCCACAATATGTATTAATTGAAGGGGTCATGGATGAAGGATGCATGGAAGAAGGATTAGGCCAGCTTGCTGACACAAAGGAACAAGTTGATAAGCTCCCCTCTCTTGATTATGACTATGAATACATAGCAGGACTAGCTAAATGGTACAACTCAAATGGCCTTGTCTCAATTCAAATGTTGTATGCAGATGAAAATGAGTACCATCAATCGTGTAGGGAAAAAGTGCTGGGCCAACCAACTGCACAACCCAAATTGTTTGGGGATGATCGGGAGTACCAATCAACTGCACAACCAAAATTGTATGGGGATGATCTGGAGGACCAACCAACTGCACAACCAAAATTGTATGGTGATGATCAGGAGGATGAACCAACTACACAACCAGAATTGTATGGGGATGATTAGGAGGACCAACCAACTGAACCACCAGAATTGACAAAGAAGCACATTGCAAAAGTAAGTACCTGTAAACATCTTCCTTTGTATATTTCATTGTTAAGGAAGAATAGGATTCTCCAGATGAAAAACATACAACTACAGATCAAAGTTAAAACCCTAACAAATGAGCTCTGACAAAAAGAAACTTTTGATAGATTAGATAGCTTGGCCCAAGTTGTAAAGTGCATACCCATTGATGACATAGGTAGTCCTTCTCTAGGGGTCCAACAAGATATACCCCTTGGAAAAAAACAAACTGATGACATTGAAGTTGTAGAGTCCATACCCATTGATGACATAGCTATTCCTTCTCCAGGGGTCCAACAAGATATACCCCTTGGAAAAAAACAGAGTGATGACATTGAAGTTGCAGAGTCCATACCCATTGATGACATAGGTATTCCTTCTCCAGGGGTCCAACAAGATATACCCCTTGGAAAAAAACAAAATGATAACATTGAGGTTGCAGAGTCCATACCCATTGATGACATAGGTATTCTTTCTCCAGGGGTCCAACAAGATATACCCCTTGGGAAAAAACAGACTGATGACATTGTTGTGCAAACAGAGGACCATACCAAAATAATAGCTATCCATACAGAGGAACAAGAATTACATATCAAACTAACAAAAGAAATGGGTATAGACACAGAGGAACAACAACCAAATATGAAACTAACAGAGGATGAGGAACCAGAGATCAAACTGACCAAAGACATTGGTGTGCAAAAAGATGATGAGGAACGAAAGGATAAATTACAGCTGTCTAAATACCGATATTCGGGACACGTAATACCTTACAGTGTGCACAAAAACTCACTTCGTAACCTTTGCAAGATAAGCGAAGAATATAAACACAAAATTTACGAAGACATAAAAAAACAGTGGATGAATTGGAAATGAAGGTGACCAAGTTGGAGAAGGATAAGCAAGAACTCAGAGAGATAATGGATGGTGTGCTCAGTTGCAGGGCTCCTTCAACCAATTACAACGTGTACTTGACTGAAAAATTCTTGATATTTAAAAAGAATGCTATCATTGAAAATATCCCTCTCAAGCTTGAAAGCCGTGATGGTTTCAAGGAGGCATATATGACAAATTGTGATCAAGATAGAGACTTGCTCTGTGAATAGTACCAACATAATTTTTGGTACCTTTTAATAGAGAATGGAATCCGAACCATGTTACAGGGGATGTCCAATTGAGAGCCTTTGTATCGTATTTGAGAAATTAGGGCAGTTGGTTGGATGATGTGAACATTTATTTGCATACCTTCTGTGGGTTAGAGGAGAACATCCCAAACCTGTGGAGGTGATAGAAGAACATCAAAAATCCATCAACTCTCTAGAAGTAGCAGAGGTTATCTCCAAGAACATGGAGATTGCCATTGCATATTGTGCACGCCAGATTCAATTATTGGAAACTAAGGCACAGGAAGGATATAAAGCAAGGTGGGATAACAGGGAAAATTGTTGAGATTGTGTATTTGGGGTAGCATCAGTTGTGCTCTAGCTCCCAAATTTTGTGGAGGGACTAGAGTACACTTGATCTACAAGACCTAGAAAAGGATTTGGGAAATTTCATCTGGTTTAGGATATATTAAATTAATTAATTATTTCGATGTATTTCCTAAGTTAAAACTTAGGGAACTTAAATAATTAAAGTGAATTTAATTAAACATGTGATGAAATTGTCTTAAGTCGCACATATCAAGCTTTCTTTTAATCTTAGCCATTAATTCAAGATCTAAGCATGGTCGTTGGTCTCCCAACGAGAAAAGTATAAAGGAAAGGTTCGGGGTTATTTGTAAAGACACACACAGAGGTAGAGCACTTAAACTAAGTTGAGATTCTAGGGCGGGTTTACTAAGAATTCTAAGAAGTGTCTCAGCTGCAGAGAGGGGAATTTAGGCCAAGGGGATGATCTGATTTCGGGGTCTAGAATACACAATAGGCAGAGATCAACTCAGAGGAAAACACATAGAAGCAGGGAAACTGCAGCAGCAAAGACGACACAATCCCTCCAGGGCAACACTAGGGCTTAAGAAGCAGCGTTGAGGGTTTCTAGGGTCAGATTCTAGGCCCTAATTTTGGCTAGTTTTGTAAATCCCGTTTGAGGGTGTGGATCAGTCATTATTTTGGCCCTAGATCAATGAGTGAGCTGTAGATTTATTATTTCTTTGTTGGGTTTTCCAGATCTAGAATCTATGCTTGTTGTATTAAGAAAATTCTTAATAATAAAACCCTCCAGTAGCTAGAAGACCGGTTTTCCCGCATTGGGTTTTTCCGGGGACTATTTGTCCAGAAATAACTGTGTCACTTTGTCTATGTGTGCATGAACTTGTTCTAGATCTGGATTGGTGAAGATCTATTATGTGTTTTGCTTCGATTTTAACTAGAATTTATTCAGTTAATAACTTGTCTAAGTAGGAGGAGTATAACCAGATTAACAGTAAATAATTTCTGCATAAGGTGTAAAGATTCAGAAATTTCCACATGGTATTAGAGCAATTGCAGATCTAGGAGGGTCACCAGCGAGAATCTGAAGGTTCTCGCTGCAGGAAGCAGTCGAAAAAGTAGTAGAAACACAGATATGAAGGTACAACGTAATTTTTAGAGGCAGATTCACGCATAGGGAAGGGTGACATTGTCTAATGCTGTTTCCTAGCAAACCCACGCAATTACTGCGCAGAGGCAGTGCAGAAACAACGTTGGATTGGTCTTAAGCCAACTAGTGTGATTTAGATTTGAATCTTTCAGATCTAGAAAAGACTGCAGAAACGCTGCAGAAATTCAGATGTTAGTGGGGTTAAATTTATGAAGTTTTCAGATTTTTAGCCTTAGCACAAGTGACAAAGAGCGAGAGGAGATCAACTTCTCAGAAAGTTTCTAGCCAAAAGAAACTTGTAGTTTGATCAGAGGATCAAAGAAGAGCTGAATCATAGTTGATTTGGTAGATTTCCAAGGAGGGAAATTTGTTGTTAGAGGGAGCAGAAGGTGCCTGTTTCACCAAGGGCCTTAGATCCATTTCTCTAGCAAAGAGAAGAGGAAGTTCTGACACATTCTAAGCAGATGGATTCTCATGGACTGCGTGATCAGGATAGGTTGGATGGCCTCTCAAACTTTTCAATTTGGAAGGCAAGGATCCTGATAGTCCTTGAGGCATACAATCTTAGAGACCATGCAGAACAAACTTTGGCCACATTGACAAATCCAGATCTCCTTCAGAAGCATAAGGAGGTTGCTGGGCATGCCAAGCGATTGATTATGGATGGAATCAAGGACCATATTGTACCACACTTAGCTGAGAAGAAGACAACTAATGAGATGTGGAAGGCCTTGATCTTCCTATATGAGGGAAAATCCGTCCAAAGAAAGATGTTGTTGGAGACTCAAATGAGGTCATTCATGATGACCAAGGGAGAAGACATGGAGCATTTTCTCTTTAGATTGCAGTGAATTAGAGATCAACTGACTGCAACGGGTGCTAAGGTGGAAGACGTTGTGTTAGTTAGGATTGCCCTCAATGCAGTCATAGACGAGTGGGAAACCTTTGTCCAAAGTATCTTGGGCAAAGCGGACCTCCCAGATTGGGACAGCTTGTGGTCAATTCTACGTCAAGAAGAACTCTGCAGATTCACCAAAAAGCAGCACAAATCTGGATTGAGCAAAGTAAAGAAGGAAGATGAGGAAGATGCAGCCTTGGCATTGAAGAAGTAGCCAAAGAAGAAGAAGGATCTCTCAAAGATCAAGTGCTTCCAGTGTGGTGAAATGGGACATTTTGCCAGCAATTGTCCTCAGAAGAAAAAGGACAAGGAAGCATCTTCTTCCAAAGCAGCTGTGGCAGATGATGGGTCAGAAGATGATGCAACCATGAGTGCTCATGAACCACGGAGATGGGTTGACATGGATATGTAGAGGAGCTACATAAAATTAAGGCGGGATCCTTGAGCAGCTCATCACTTGGATCACATGCGAGCTACGATAGCCTTAAGACAGTAGCGGGACAAGTGGAACAGTGGGTGCCTAGATCACAGACGAAACAGAGGTAGAGGCAGATCTGAAGATTGGGAGGAGCAACACAGAGCATAACAGTAGCAGCAGGGTAGAGCAGAGCTGCTTACGTAGTGCAAAGTTGCGGCAACGCAGAAGGCTTTAGAGGGACAAGACAGTGCAGCAACAGCAAGAGATTTCAACACAAGGGGTTGATGTGACTTCACTAGTGCAGAGGGAGTCTGCTTACGCAATGCAGAGTTGTAGCTGTGCATAATTCTTCAGATGCCAGCACAAATATGTAGCCTATGGAGCTTCAGTGATGATGATGCAACCCATCTAACTTGTCTATCAAAGATTGGGCAAAAGATTCAGTTGTTGCAGTGCAAGAGATCAACAGAGGTAATGCTATGAGCAACACAAATTGAACATATTGAGAGGGAGCTATAGTACAGATGTTGCAGTGGTAGTGGCAAAGTCGTGGGCAACAATACAGAATGGTAGCAACAGTGCAGAGTTGAGTGGCAGCAGGCCAAGCATCAGCAGCACAGAACCAATACTCAAAGTCTTGTAATGCATAATGTGTGTATTGCTAGAGCACAGTCTTGATGCTAAGAGGGAGTGTTGAGATTTTGTGTATTTGGGGTAACATCAGTTGTGCTCTAGGTCCCCAATTTTGTGGAGGGACTAGAGTACACTTGATCTACAAGATCCATAAAAGGATTTGGGAAATTTCATCTAGTTTAGGAGATATTAAATTAATTATTTTTTTTAATGTATTTGTTAAGTTAAAACTTAGGGAACTTAAATAATTAAAGTGAATTTAATTAAACATGTTATGAAATTGTCTTAAGTCACATGGATCAAGCTTTCTTTTAATGTTAGCCATTGATTCAAGATCTGATCATGGCCGTTGGTTTTCCAACGAGAAAAGTATAAAGGAAAGGCTTGGGGTTATTTGTAAAGACACACAGAGGTAGAGCACTGAAACTAAGCTGAGATTCTAGGGCGGGTTTGTTAAGAATTCTCAGAAGTGTTTCAGCTGAAGAGAGGGGAATTTAGGCCAAGGGGATGATTTGATCCTGGGGTCTATAATACACAAGAGACAGATATCATCTCAGAGGACAGCGCAGAGAAGCAAGGAAGAAACAGCAACAAGGACAACATGGTCCCTCCAAGGACAACGTGATTTTTCAGTAGGAAACCCTCAAAGGTTACACAGAGACCCTAAGGGGTAGCGTAAGGCCCACGTTGCCCAGTCTGGGGTAACACCGAACTTTTCGGAGCAACGCAGAGTGTCAGAGGGGCTTCAGAGGCTGACGCAGAGGTTTCAGGGGCAGCGCTGGGGTTTCTAGGCCCTAATTTTGGCTGAGTTCTGTAAATCCCATTTTGAGGGTGTGGATCAGTCATTATTTTGGCCCTAGATCAGCCAGTGAGCTGTAGATCTATTATTTCTCTGTTGGGTTTCTAAATCTGGAACCTAGGCTTGTTGTATTTAGAAAATTCTTAATAATAAAACCCTCTAGTAGCCAGAAGACAAGTTTTCCCGCATTGGGTTTTTCCGGGGACTATTTGTCCAGAAATAACTGTGTCACTTTGTCTATGTGTGCATGAACTTGTTCTAGATCTGGATTGGTGGAGATTTGTTATGTGTTTTGCTTCGATTTTAACTAGAATTTATTCAATTAATAACTTGTCTAAGTAGGAGGAGCATAACCAGATTAACAATAAATAATTTCTGCATAAGGTGTAAAGATTCAAAAATTTCCACAAAACAACCCCGAAATAAAGATCCATTTAACTACCTCAACTTAAAGACAACCTTAACAAGGGTTTCTTAGTATATTATTGCTATGGGATAGTGTGAGAATCATTGGATAGGTCTTAGATTTCAGTATCCAATGATCTGGCTTCTAACAAGGGTATATAAAAAGAAATATACACTAACAAAAAAAGAAGTATCTGATTGTTGGAATGTAATTAAGCATACATAAAGGTATCTTCATGCTGATGAACCAGGACATATTGATTATTGTATTAGTAATCTTCATGAATGTCCCCCTTCATCCACAGATTCAGATTGACAGATTGGGCCACCGTTGCTGACACACTGGCTCACTATTGCTGCAACACTGGCTCACCGTTGCAACAACTCATAGACAACAAACACATTATATTTGATGTTGTAATATATATTACTCTCCAGTTTGTTTTGTTAGTTATTAAAAACTGGTTAAATTGTGTTTGACATGTTTAGTTACAATTTCATTGTAGTTCCTCTAATAATTTGTTACAGTTCTATTGTTTTTATTCGAATTTATATATCAGGTTATTGTTTGGACACCAATATATGACACTATGCAAGTATGCAAAACCACTTGAAAGCTATCTTCCATGATTTACAAAACAATCAATGTATTAAAAGACTGAGTGTAAATGCATGGAGTTATTTAATCACCTTAAATGACAATTCCATCAAATTAGAGAAATCTCCAGCCATATCCTCACCACCTATCAAACATACATTGACATAGTCAACAAAACATTAATACATCAAATACAGATAATACATGAATAAATATTAAAATTAAATTGAAAACAAAATCGTGCACAAGAAACCTGGAAAAGCATTCGTTGTTGGCATGAGGGCGACCTCGCTTGTTGAATTGTTCAAACTGAAACGGTTCATCTTCATCTGCCAGGATATTCAAGTCAATTTCCAATTTTGCTTTTTGTTGCCTTGTTTTTCTTCTCTTTTTGGGGCTTAGGAAACTCTTCTTCCTTTTCAAAGACAATTCAAAAGCACTCAATCCACACATGAATTCATAATCCATAATAGGAAGATTGTTGGTGTCATCCAACAATTTTTTTAACTGAAGTAATCAACTGTTCAATCTTGGTCAAAGTAACAGGAGGATTGTTTCGAACTAGGTCTAAGTAGCCAAATAACTCCTTGACCATCTCAATTTGTTCAACATTTACATCAACATTGTGACTATCCATGGCAATTGTGTTTGCATCTTCAGGAAGATCGGATATTGCCTCTATATTTATCTTAGGAGGGTCATTGTATAACTCAGTTGTGCTTTGATGATTTTGTAATTGGTTTGAAGCCATTGAACCGGAACACAACCAACCCACCTTTATGGCATGTTTGCATATGTTGCCACGAATAGACCATGGGCAATCACAAGTTATGAAATTTGTACGATGACAAGTGACAAGATATTGCTTATTAACTTTAGATTGACTCCTCATCCAAAAAGCATGAGACATTTGCGAATGAGGGTTGCAATCACTATCTGGAATTCTTTTTGCTTTTTCCAATGATGATTCCAACTATTTCTCTTTCTTGTAATTATTTAAAAATCCTTCATTTTTTAGAATTTCCTTAAACCGATAATAGGGTTCAACATTTGTTAGAAGAACATATATCAACCAATCCTTCCTACGAGAACATTTCTTTCTTCTATCAGATAGAAAGTTTGTCTTTAGGTAACAGTGATATGATTCCATACCATTATTTGTCTCCTGATTTGCATTTGGAAAATCCCGACAACCTTTGACTCACATCCTTAATTGCATAAATTTGGGTTAATGAAGATATTTCATCCATATTTCAAACCAAAAAGAGAAATGTAACTTAAGAGATTTTCAACTTACAAATCTTGTCACCAGCGACCCAATTCTTGCGGAAATAGTCTAGGAAGTTTTCCTCATTAAAAAATTTGTTGAAGAAAACATTAATTGCATTGCTCACTTCAACATTGGAACAATAATTTATAATTAAACCCAAATCACTAAACCTTTCTTTTGCTGTTTCTAGATTACTGGCCAATTGATTCACATTTTTTAGCCATGCTCGACGTTCGTTCCAAACACACAAGATAACATTACACCTTGTGATTCTCCTGCCACATTCAATTCATTTCAAGCATGTTATTTTTGTAATAAATACAAGTTGTACTGTAAAATAAGAATATTGAAGTTAACTTAAAGCACCAATTTCAGCGAATGCATCATCAACCATGAAAGCATTAACTTTCCAACTATTATCAACTTGGTGACACCTATGCATGAGCTGCTCCAACCATAGCGAAATGTCCTGTGATGTATTACGTGATGCCACCACCCATGCAACTAGCACCCCACTTTGTTGGTGATCAAACACGACGAGTGTGTACAATTGATACTATCACATTCAAAATACATAGATCATCAACTTCAGATCATCAATCATTATTAATCAAGTTATTGTACTAGATCAGTCATTCTTAATACACTCACCCCATACGTATTCGTGTTGAATGTCAAATCCATAGCTATTAGGCTATTATTCGATAGCTTCACCATGGTCTCCAACATCCACTTCGTCTGAATTTCAACTATAAAAGGGACATCTCCATCATTGGGCTTTTGATAAAAGAAAAAATCATTTGGGTGTTTCTTATACCAAAGGTTCACACTCATTTCATCCTTCTTATGCAACTGATAATTTCCTTTCATTAGACGATTATATATGTTAACAACATTTTTCCTACACAAAAAGAAATCCCTATCTTGAGCCGCAACATCCATGTCAATATATTTTTTAACATGCATTTTGCAAATAGAGTCAACTAACACATCCAAGAAGAAACAACTCTCTACATAGGAAACCATGTCCCTTGATAACTTTGGTTGATACAACACCTTAGCAGGACCTGAGGTGTCATGTTGGCCATGATAAGACGATCTTTGGCTATCTACATGCTCATACATGTTATATGTTATTATTGCAACTTCAGGGATTTTAATCATAATTTTTACAATGGAATGGCATTGGCATCTCGTCTTTTTCGCAAATGAGTATTTTCGCTTCACTTCATCTTGTTCCCTTCTGTCATCGAGGCCATATGAACAAGCATAGCTGCATAAAAATGTTTGAAAACTCAATACATGTGATTCCTTGAAAACTGTTTGAGCACTATTAATACCAACATATATATGTAGAATTTATAAAAAAAATTTACACTTCATATAGCAATGAAGCAGTAGGCCTTGAGCCTAGGCGTTTTTTTTGTACTTGAGTGAAAGAACATGGAGCATCTGGGTTCATTTCCTCTCCTTTAATAAAGTCTCCAATTCTAGTTGAAGGGATTTTTGCAATCTGATCTAAGGAGTCCAAGTGTTTTCCTTGTACAAGAGGCCAATCTAAATTTGACCTAGAGAAGATGCGTTTTTCTTTAGGGTTTTGCACCAGAAGGGCAATTATTGACTCCCATTTCACTCGCTTCACCATTTTGAAGGTATGAATAACTTGGGTTGTGGTAAAAAAATTAAATGGGTTGTAGTAAACAAATTAAATGGGTAATGGTAAACAAATTATTCGATGATTCTCACTTAAAAATACACAGACATCCAGTTAAAAAAAATACATTCACTAAACAAAACAAACTGGTTTTCAGTAGTGGTCCAACGAGGGCTTTCATTCTGTCGAGATTTCTAACAGAAAGGACAGTGGGAATTCCCATTTAAACCAAAAAACTGACACCACAAACCCGATCTCCTTTGATTTTTTGTCATTCAATCAGACTGGTGTGTAACAGGGGATGGCATGTTCCGTCAATTACATGGGCTATACATGGGAGACTCAATTGATCATGGCACTGCGGCTCTGGCGTTTTGGTTTGCAGGTCCCTGTTTGGAGTGGGTTGAAGTGGCTCGAGGAACACGAGATTTTTTTTGCATTTGCATTTATGGTTTCCCCCATGCGTAGGTGAGAGGAAACGGAAATGGTGACTGGATCCTAAACGGGCTCCTTCAAATGGTAATGTCGTGGGACGAAGACGGGGAGGGGTGTGGAGCCCGCGTTCACCAGAGTGATTCGCCAGTCACCAAAGACGCAAAACCCAAAGGACTTTCCATTGAATAGTTAACTTACTTTGTAAATTTATTGCTAAATAAAAAAAATACTCTATTTATTTTATTAAATTATTTTAGAAACTTATTTTAGAAACTTTTTACAATGATAAAAAAGAACTCTAAAATAATCATGACAGAGCGAAACATAATAGTACTCAATTTAGTTTATCAAATTTATTTTAGAAACCTATTACAATGATGGATGAGGACTCTAAAATAATCATTACATAAGAGTAAAATATATTTCTAACATGAAACAAATATCTAATGATTTCAAAGTAATGTTAAAAATGCTCCAAGTAAAATCAACATTGTAGAAATTTGCAGATATTACAGATGAAGTACTAATCAAAATGGGAAGTCGGACATTTGCATTTTGATCTCAACACTTTAATAAATAATTTTTTTTGTTTTTAATAAAATTAAAATTTCAGAAATAACACTTCTTACGTCAACCAAATTTATTATTTAAAATCAAATTTATCATATTGAAGAAGCATGAGGAGGTAGGAATGGGATAATAGACATTTGGGACCGTATTCATTTTATAAATATATATTTAAAATTTGTAATTTAGGTTGGAAAAAATAAAACAAGTGTTAGATTTATAATTTAATTGAAATTAAATTTCGAAAATGAAATTTATATTATAATTTTGTAAAATAGTCAAAGTTATTTTATAAATTTATGAAGTTTTTTGTTTTTTTGTTTTTTTAAGATAAATAGGTAATATATATATATATATATATATTATTTTTTTTTAAAGAATTTTTTCTTTGAAAAAAAAATATGAAAAATTAGTTTATTTAAGAATATTAGTCTTTAAAATTTGGAAATTCTAAAATTTTTTACTAGTCTTTAATCCCTAATATACACATTGTAAAATGTTGGATTGTATTTTTGTAAAAATATTCAAGTTTCTAATGACCTAGTCCCCATAAAATTTTAACTATTATTAAAATAAAATAATTTAATACTATAAAATTTGGGTAAATAATTAAAAGAAAAAAAAACAAAATGAAATTGAAGAATCATTTTTATAACATGAAAAATTAGCATACTCGTGAATATTAGTCCCTAATATTCTCCTTGGATATCACTTTGGGTCCAATATATGCATGCATGTGCCTACTTGGTTGTGTTTCCTAATTAGTGTCAGAGAGACGTTTGGGGGTCTTCAAACCTGCACAATTGGATGCAAATATTCAGAGCTATAAAGGATTGCAAGTGTAAGATTTATTATGATTCCTCATCCTTGTCCTAGAAAAATTTCACTTTGCACAAGGTTTTTGTCACTCTCTTGATACAACCTAACATCGACATGGCATTTGACAATGATGTTCTAAGTAAAGACTGAAGTGATAATATGAAAATTTCTTCTAAAAAATCTTGATGCACAATTTCCAATGAATTTGGGGTAGGCATCCAATAAACAAGTTGAAGCTTATAGTCTCTTTTAGGGGATCCTTCTAGCCCAAGCAAATAAATTTTAAATGATTATTATAATAAGGGGTTCCAAAATCATTCTAGGACATATTCGAAAAGGATCTAGCCCTAAGGATCCTCTTCTCAACTCAATCTTTAGTTCTATCTAGATTATTCTTTCTCAATTTGTTGATTATCATTGTTATCATGTTTTGTAGCATAATAATTTGGAGGAGGGTGCAATGGAAAACCAAGTAATAGGATGACATTTAATCATTAATCGATAAAGATCCCTCCACTAATCCTATTACTTGATTTTCTACTAGTTTTTCCATGGAATTATTGTGTTGCAAAACATGATAATAGTGATAATCAACAAATTGAGAAGGAAGAAACCAAATATGGTTAAATATCGAGTTGAGAAGAGGAATCTTGGGGCCATATCGTTTTTGAAGATGTCTTAGAATGATATTGGAATCCCTAATTATAATAATATTTCAGCTTAGGTTAGAATGAGCCCTTGGAAGGGACCGTAAGCTTCAACTTGACTATTGGACATCTGCTCCAAACTACAAAGGAATCAAGTTTTTATATGCCCTCGAGAGCTTAAATACCACTTATAATAATAATAATAATAAATGAAAGAATATTAATATATAAATAAATAAAACAATAAATAATAAAGAAAATATAATAATAGTAAATAAATAATAAATAACAAAGAAAATATAATAATAACAAGCAATAAATTGAAGTTATGAATATATATAACAAATTCCCCTTATTATTTGAAGGACAAATAATAATAATGGAAGCCTCTAGAAGACATATAACATTACAATTAACATGCTGACAACTTCATGGTATATGATCTAAAGAAAGTGTAAACAAATCATAGGAGATGTGGACCGCCTTCGGCCATACTTTCCACCAATACTTTATAGTTGAAAACCACTTAATGGAGTCAATGGAGGCCACTTATTAATTTAGCTCTTGTTTATTTATTTACTGAATTATGTATATATAAACTATAAAAATGGTAAGAATAAGTAAAGTTAACACAAGTAAAATGAATAAAATAAGCAATAATTAAATTAAGAAAAATGTTGAGTTAAGTAAAACTTAAGGCAAAAAAATAAAAGTGGGCATGTTGACACATGGATTATGTGCATGTAGATCCCTTTCCAATCTCCTTTCATTTTTGGAATACTTTGTTATGTTTAATCGCTGAAAAGGGAGATGAGAAACATTCATTCTTTCGGGAGGAGAATATTGAGAGACAAAAGAGTCCCTAGTAGTAGTAGTTGATTGAGGAATCGAAAGTGGCCAACTATAGAAAGAATCTGTGTAGTTGCCCCTACGGTTGGGTAGAGAGTCGTCCCAAAAAATTTGTTGCGGTTAACAAGATTCAAGTAGCGCCATGACTACATAATCGATAGTAAGACACCTTTGGTCTGCAAGTAAGTATTCACTACTCATGTTTTTCGAAAATTCTATGCTAAATCAGTGAATGTTTTGTGTCAATTATTGCGTCGAGAGACGCCCTACAACCCAATATGAGAGATGTTGTCATGTAATGTTACATTTAAAATAATAAAAAATACTTAAATTAAAATATAGTAATAACAATTAAAATTAATATCGGCAAAAAAGAAAGTACTTCAATTTTCACCTTAATCTTACATGAACTTTAAATAGAGATATAAAGTGATTAAAATTAAAATAAATAATTTAATTTTTAGTATGAGGGAGATATGTGATTCATTCACTACTTAATATGAAGTTGACGAATGACATGTACAAATTATATTATTGATATCACATTGTCTAATTCATTTTATGTTCAATTGACATGTAATATATAAAATAAAAGTTTATTAATGACAAAAAAATATTTTGGTATCAACCGTAAATAAAATATTTGAATGTCCATATTAAATAGAAATTTTTTATATTATTTTTTATATAAAAATAAAAATAAAATAATTGATTTCATTCTTAGTTTAGAGTTGATCTATAATATTTTAAAAATTTTATTAACAAAAAAAAATTCAATGTACGTTAAATATTTCAATATGCATCCTGAGTAATATATATATATATATATATATATATATATATATATATATATATATATATATAAGGAGAGAGAGTTCTTATTCCATTAATAGATACTTTGTAATTCAAGTAAAGTATGAGAGATTTGAAATTCCTTCAATTTTTAATATGAAATTATTATGTATAATTTTAAAAAATATTAATAATAGAAATCATATATATATATATATGAGAGAGAGAGAGAGAGATTATATCATGTGGATATATGTTTTCTGTTGTCCAATATGATAGGCATGTATTAACATTTTAATATGGAGAGTGTGAATCATAAACAAAATATTTCAATGTAACTATGTATATATTATACTAATTTAGATCTATCTTAACTCCGAATCTACCAAGCGTCGAGAGAGATCAAATCTCTTTTCACTTTAAAAGAGGTTTACACCTCAAGAGATTTAATCTTTCTTGGCGCTTGGTAGATCCAGAATTAAGATGGATCTAGGTTGTTTAATAGCACTATTTGATGTAATTGGTTTGTATATTTTAATGATGGGTCATTACATATGGTATCAGAACATGGTTGCATCGCTTGATACATTTAAGCCCTTGTATAATAATATGCAATCTATATTTGTATTAATGTTTAGGTTGCAAATTAATTTTAAATTTATTATGGTTAAAGATGATTGTTTGTTCCAAAATATTGTTTTGTCAATTTAATTGATGGTAAGATATATAAAATCCATCTTTTGTTAGCATCTAGTGCTTAATCAAACCCAAAAAATGCCATATCTATGTAGCATGGGGGTATACGAATCTAGAAAAAAACGTCAATTCAATATATCCAAGTTTCCAACACTAGTGCTTCCTATGGCATAGGAGTTTCAACATTAGCCATTAACTGTGCATGTGTATTCACACACCAACATGCAATCATGGTTCAAAATTGAACCTGTCACAACCCATCGAGAGGGCTCTAGCACGTCTCAGAAGTGATCAAAGAAAATTATGCATAAAAAAAAGTAGATTTTTTTTATCCTTGTTATTTAAAAATAAAATAATAAAATGCCCCGTGAAGGGTTAAAACTTTCCAGATAAATTGTTGAATACTGTATTATTCGTTCAAATTGTTAGATCATTGGATTGTCGCATTCCAAGAGTATTGTATTCTTCATTCAAATTTCATGATCAACACAACTGTTGGTATCTAATATTTCTGCCAAGTTTGGATGGATTCATTCCAATCATTATGCTCGCCAGTTTATGAAGACTCTTTATTTGATTTCCCGTGGCCATTTCATCGATGACAACATCTATATACCACCACAAAATTTTTGATAAATCCATGCTACTAGTGTTTTAAACTTAAACTCTTAATGGAAAAACGATGAGCCACCATTGTTATTGCGTTTTGCATTTTTATGTGCACATCAGTAATGATCTCGCCAGTTTCCATTTATAGCGATCATCGATCCACCAGCACAACAATTACCATGGATAATTTTATAACATTAATTCCAACAGTGAATTGCAGTTGAGGTAGATTATTTATGAAATACATAGGGGATTATCATATGTATTGCTTTAAAAGTTTGTTTCCAAAAGCATGAAAGAAAACAAGAACCTTCCCAACAAACTAGGATGGAAGCTATTTGGGGTAAAACCATAACAAAAGTAGAGGAGAAAAGAACAATTGCACTCAATATCTCTTGGCACTGAACCCACCATTATGTTGCTGTGAGGTTGTAGAAAATTAGAGCTAATTATTTTGGCAATAAAATCAATAGATCTTAAAATGTTAGGCACAAAACTTTGAACATTATGAAGCATTTGTAAATAATGGGTAAAATACCCAATGACTACTTCTGCAGTATACGAATTTTAAATACCCACCATTTCACTTGGAGAGCTAGACTTTGCTTGAGGAAAATTTTCAATTTTCATCTGCAGAATTTTGCTACAACATAATCCATGCTCTCTATGTGTGGTCCGTATCTTGGGGGGAGGCCCCCAAGATCTAAAAAATTGAAATGGATCTTGGGGTGGAGACCCCCAAGATCTGAAAATTTGAAATGCCAGAAAAAAAGGAGAGAACACAACAAACAAAACCACAAAGAAACTTATTTTTATTAAAACAAAGAATAATTGTACAAGCTACTTTGTGGTGGACAATCTGTCTTTTTACAAAATGTGACTTGTTATTTATATTCTTGTTTAGTTACAATACCACAGGTAAATTCCATCAGTGGGTAAATATGATGGGTGAATGAATATCATTGGTAGATGTCACTTACAATACCATGGGTGGATGAATACCATGGGTGGATGCCACTTACAATACCATAGGTAGATTCCATGGGTGGATGAATACCATTGGTGGATAAATACCATGGGGATATGCTACTTTCCATTCGGATCATTCATCCCTCCTTAAGAAGCAATAGTCCCCATTGCATGAAGTTCCCTCCTTAGAAGCAATAGTCCCCATTGCATGAAGTTCCCTCCTTAGAAGCTTGTGTTGAATATGAAGAGCCACTGAAGAGAAATGTTTTGTGTGGTTAACCCATAATATGATGAACGAATATCCGAGGATAGAGATACTCTATAATGCTTGTGACCAACCGTGATATTGATAATGTGCGGCCTACAAAATGGACTTTGATGAAGTGTCGGCTTGTGGATGACTTATAACCATGAAAAACGAAGATCTAAGGATAGAGATACCTTATAATGCTTGTGACCAACTGTGATACTAACAGTGTGCTACCTAGCAAATGGACTTCGAAGAAAAATATATTGTGCGGTTGACCCATAACTGTGATGATGATTGTTGATGAAGTAGCAGGTGCCTACATAGCCTGGGGTGGGAGGGAACATCTCCAAAGAACCCAAGCTGGATGTTGTTATGCTAAAACTGATGAATATGAAGCAGATGCATACTAAAGTGGGGTGGGAGGGCATGTTTCCAAAGGGAACCCACTCCAAATGTTGCTCCAGATATAAAATCTAATTTAAAATGGGCATAACTTAGTCAATATAAGTCATAATCGCTATTATAACCTGTTTTTGGAAATAGAATGACCAGTCTGCATCTTCCCATGCATTTGAAATCTCTATATGGACACTCTAGAAACTCATATTTGTGTTGAAATTGTCCCGCCACCACAAAAGTTCTGAAAAAATAGTTGATTTTAAATAAGCAATATCTCCCTCATCCGAACTCTAATTCGACCAATTTGTTTTTTGAAATTGGGTGATTTTTCAAGAGATCAGATTTGCACTCATTTTTATGAAATTATGCATAAAAACTATAAAAAATGATAGGAAAGCCACCGCCCACGAATTCTCGTTAGGAAAAATTCTACATCACAACTGATTTTAAGTCAACGATATCTCCCTCATCTAGACTCTGATTCGGCCAAAAAAAACAAATTGAATTTGGGCATTTTTTCACAAGGAATCTTGATCTATTATTGTTTTTTGTAAATTTTGTACCAAAAGTTTTAAATCTGATCTGCAAACTTAGCACCCAAAAAATTTATGCAAAACATTGAAAAAAAAATTATTCCTGCTATGCCTAAGAAAGTGCTTCGTGGAGGTCGTAGCATGTGCATGAAGTTTGCTGTAAAATTTTGAAATTGAAATATGGATCAAACCCTCATTCCCATGAAGTCGTAACCTGAATTTGATACCACTGATCCAGATCTTGGGGGGAGGCCCCCAAGGTCTAAAAAATTGAAATGGATCTTGGAGGGGGGGAGGCCCACAAGATCTGAAAAATTTAAATGCTAGAAAAAAAGGAGAGAACACACAGTAAATAAAACCACAAAGAAACTATTGTTCATTAAAACATAGAATAAATGTAAAAGCTATATTGTGGTGGACAATATGCCCTTTTACAAAATGTGACTTGTTACTTATAGTCGTTTTTAGTTACAATACCACATGTAAATTCCATGGGTGGGTAAATACTATGGGTGAATGAATACCATGGGTATATGCCACTTACAATTCCATGGGTGGATACCACTTACTGTTGGTCAAGGTTGTCATTGATGTCAATATGGCATTAACCGAGATGTCAATATTCTTGAGATGTCTGGTTCAAGATGATGATGTCATGCCATCAATGAAGATGTCAAATCACGAAGAAGTCAAACCACTAATGAAAGAAGCCCTAAGAAGTCCTTGATCTAATGTTGCATGCACTTGATGATATATAACTTAACCCTTGATGTTATGTGATGATGTCATACACTTTGATACTTGATGATGACATATGATGATCATGGTTGGAGATCATTTGAGGGTTGGAAGACTATTTTGGAGTTCTCCAAATAATGATGCACTATAACATATCACTGCACCATTATGTGATGACATGAGTGATGCACTCATTGTTGGACATTACCATGATGACATGGATGTGCTACATGTTCCTATGATGATGAGGAAGCCAAACAATGGGGAAGACAAACAATGGAGAAGCCAAAAAAGAAGCCATACTGTCCTCATCATCTTCTGCACTAAATATTTCAGAAGCAGTCACAAAGAAAAATAATTTTGGACAACTTGGAGGCATTCTTTCCAAATGAATCCTACACCATCTTAAAGAGGATTTTTTCCTCTTTCTAACGAGCCCTTTGTTGCCCTCAAACTCCCAATAGTTTGTGAGAAATTGAAATTTTTAAGTTGAAAAATATATATATTTTTGCCTAGCTGACTTGAGCTGATTTGTGTATGCTCATACTCCTTCACCCAAACAACGTGTCTATTCATATAACTCCAAAACTAGTATATATAGACGTTTCAAACGTTTCATTTGATGAAAAATTTTCAGTGAAGAAGATAGTTAGGAGGCACAAAAATTACAGGAGGTTGAGAGGACATAAAAATTTAATTTTTGGGCTAATTTTTGTGTTGGGCTGTCACTCAAAGCTAAATATGCATAAGTCAGATCTGATTTATTTGCCTCAAGCTCAGTTCTAGGTCAATCTTCATTGTAGCAAAACCTGTGACAAAGTCTTGTGAGAGGCAGACTTGTGGAGAGGCTCTAGCAACTGTGACAACCACCTCGGATCTGCAAGCTAGGAACAACTACTTGTGAAAGACCTCATCTTGGAACTATAACAACTCAGACATCCACCTGTAGAAGCTAATTTAGAGCTTGGATCACTAGTTGGAGATGCTGAGTTATACTGCAGATTTGTTAGCTCAGATTCATAGAACTCGGATTGCAGTCCTAATACCTTAGACAATGGTTTGTGGAGCTCTCTTCTTTGGAACTATTTAGAGGACATAATTATATCAGTGGTTTTGGGCATAATATTTCAGTAGTGATCATCATTTTTGTGAGCCTTCTTGAAGCTATAGCAGAGTTTGGTTTTTGGTTTTTGAGCTAAATTTGAGAAACTATTTGGAGCGTTGTTTTTGAAGACTTTTCTAGTGCTTCTTGTAATGAAAATTTGAAGAAGGATTTGATGATAGTCTGAGCAAATATGGAAGGTTTTCCAGATCAGATCTTGGAGCTTGTGTGAAGCAAACTTAAGGGGTATTTTGAAGTAGTCTTGGAGAGTACCTTGGAGATGACATTAAAAATCCATTGAAGGGAATTGTAAGAATAATAGAAGCTCATCTTGGAATCTTGTAGATCTTGAAGAGCAGTTGGAGCTAATCTTGAGAATACCTTGGAGATTCATTTAGAAGCCTATTAGAGAGCATGATGTCATAATGAGGTGACCTTGGAGATTTTGATTGGGTATCATGAAGAATAGTGGAGACACCTTCACGTGAAGAAAAAGGTTGACATTGATGATGTGACGTAGAGACTAAGTGAGCGGATAGTTGAAGATTGTCAGGGTTCATTGAAGAAGACTTTGGGAGCCATGAAGTATAACCAAATATATCTTGAAGTATTGAAGCAAGAGGTTGGAGCCTCATAGAGACAAGGTTGGTGGCTTGGAAGATAGGGTTGGAGCCCGAGAGGATAAGAGTCCTCAAGAGACCAGGTTGGAGCCTGTACTAGAGATAGGGTTGGAGCCCTAGAGGTTGGTGCCTCAAATTGACAAGGTTGGAGCCTTGGAAAGACCAAGTTGTGCTTGGTGTTGAGCATTGGAAAGGTATGAATTCACCATGTATTTCTTTATCTTTTTCCTTTAAACATAACTCTTTTTATTCTAGAAAGATGATATATTGAAGGATTATGATAGAATTGCAAAGATTAATGTTTATTGTGAAATTGGCTAAAGATTGTCTTTTATTCTAAACAAGAAACAAATGAAGTGGAAAACCACCATTCGAAAGGCAAGGCTAAAGCAGGAGTAACTGCTATTCCTCTAGCAAAGGGCCGTATCCAGACAAGAAGGATGAAATTAGAACACATAGTTAAAGAAAGACAAGGAACAACATGACTACAGCACAAGAATATGAAGCATTAGCTAAAAGAGGAAAATAGAGCGAATCCCTCAGGATCTTTCGATCCTGAGGGATCGTTGTTCAAAGTTTATCTTTGTTTCTTGTATTGTCCGCTGAGCTGTTATAAAAGGCAGCACCTGTAGAAATCGAAAGGGACGATTATCATTGAAACTTCCTTTTTAATTCTATAATTTCATTGACTCTCGCAATTCAGGCAGAAAGGGACTGTTTGTAAACGCTGTTATGCATGATTAATACATGATTTAGTTGTCGTTCCATCACTTGACTCTGGAGTAGCTCAACGGTGTTTCCCTAGCGGCTAAGGGCCCGACCCTGGTGGATCCACTTGCTCTTTTGTATTATTATCTTTCAATTATAGTTGTGTGATGGTTTGCATCTATTTTCATTATAGTTTCAAGTTTAATAGTTTACTGTTTTATTGCTTTATAATCTTGGTGTGTTGCATTGTTGAATTGTGTTGCCGTTCCTTTCCAGTTTAACAAGAATCTTGATCCCTGTGTAATTTATCTTGTTATAATTTAACAGAGCTTCGCTGTTCAAAATCTGCTATTCCATTCCAGTCGCTGTTCCATTCCATTTGTTGTTCCGTTTTGATTGCTGTTCATTTCGATTTGTTGTTCAATAGAATTTGTTGTTCAATTTCATTAGATACAGTTTGTTGTTCAATAGAATTTTCTGTTCAATTCCATTAGATAGAGTTTGTTGTTCATTTCTATTGCTGTTTAATTCCAGTAAAATAGATCTGCTGTTCATTTTAGTTAATTAGTTTAGAGTTTATTTCATACCTGCAAAGAGTTTGGTTTTGTTTTTGAGAGCTTGCCTAGTTTACTTTCATTAGCAGCATTAGTGATTTAGTTCAGTTTCCATTTAATTGCTTTAGTGTGGAGTGTAATATCATCAACTGTAAAGGACATTAGTTATTGCTACCTACGTTCTTAGATTTATCGTCTTGTTCTTATTTGATTTCATTTACATCTGTTGCCAAAGGAAAAGAGTTATTACTATTGCATCCTTGATTGATGATTGCTGAGTGAATGATTGGATTTCAGAGCATTTAATTTCATGTCATTGTAGTTAGATTTAATTTCCAAGCATCCGTTTACTCTTGTATTTATAACACTGTACTGCATATTGGAAAGCATTACTCTTACATTGAATTGCAGCTTCAGACTGAGTACACTTTTGAAATAAAAAATCGTTCCTGGATTGACAATTAATGTGAGATAAATAGGAGTTAAAAAGACGCCTTTTATACCTCAACATTTTGGCACCGTTGCCGGGGAGAGTGTAGCTATTTAGGAAAGAGTAATGTACATTTGATTTTCTCTGCTAGGGAAGAATTGGGTATTAAAAACGGAAGGTAAGAACCTGCGTACTGAGCAAGGAACATGCTCGTTCATCGGCCTGCTTCACAGCAGAATTGAGTGAAAATTTTAGGTAGGAATGAATGCTTGTGTTTTTTTTGAATGACTAGAAAATCTAAACAGAACAAAATTCCTCCTAAACCTGAAAAAACTAAGGGACCGGTGATCCTTGGGCGAAAAAATTTCATCGACGAAATCTTTAAGAAGGATGAATCTCAGCCATTAGTAGGACCTAGAAAAGTTACTTCTAGACAACCTAATAGCTCTCTTCAGGCCACAGAGTCACCATCTGTAGCCTTTGCTGAGGTGCATAGCCAAACAGAAGAAATTGAGCAAGATTCACAAGAAATTGAGAATTATCGCCTAATTTCTCTACAAGAAGGGAACTCTAGTAATCTCCGCGAAGGAGGAGGAGAAATAGGGGAAACAAAAGAACCAAAATCTCCTCTTGAAGTAATCCAAATAGTGAGCAGCCCAGATAAGGGAAGTGCTGTCAACATCATTCAAAACAAAGCTAAAGGACCTAAATCTCCTCAGATAGTAGGTCAACAAGGAACACTCATTATTCCAGACCAAGGAAGTGTTGTCAAGGTCATTCCTACTCCTTCTAGTCAGCCTAGGAATAATTCCCTAGAAATCCCAGAAGGATATTGGCACATAGTTGATCAAATGGCCCACAACCAACAACCACCTCAACAAACTTCCACACTGCAATATCCCATTGTGGACACTGCAGTTAATGCATCTATGAAGGCCATTCCTCTTCAGCATATTCCTACATTCCATGGCTTAACATCGGAAGATCCAGATGCATTTTTGTTTGAATTCGATCTATTATGCAGAGGGTATGACTATACAACCAATCCCCAAAAGTTAAAATTATTTCCTTCCACATTAAAAGGAGCATCTCTACGATGGTTTTATGGGGTTAGGTGGAGGTGTTATAAATGACTGGGATCAGATGAAAGATGCTTTTCTAAAGAAATATCAGGATTATTATAGGTCCAGGGAATTAAAATATGAAATATTTCAGATGACAGCAAAACCTAATGAAACACTTGAGAAATATGTAGAACGCTTTCAATACAACCTCCAGAGATCACCCTATGTATATTTAACCTTACCTGATAATGTGTTAAAAAATACATCAATTAAAGGGATTAAGGAACAATGGGTTGAAACATTAAACATCATGGGAAAAGGTAATATATATCAAGAAAATTTTGCTGACATTATTAATTTATGTATCAGGAGTTCAAGAGGCAGCACAAGACTAAAACCAGTAGAATGTGACATGACCACAAGGGATAGCAAGACCTCCGGTGGAGGTATAATCCGCACAGAAATTGGCAATCTACTAGAAGATTTCAAAATTGATATTCTAGGGACTCTGACAACACAACTTGATATCATGCAAGCTAAACAAAAGCAAGCAGAAGAATCGTTGCATGTGCAGCAGCGCCAACTATAATAAACCCACCAATCCACATATGATGTGTGAACAGAGAGAGTTGGGTACCATAGTCAATAGCTAGGTACGGATAGGGGGGCATCGAATACATGTGGTGAGCTACAACAATAGTTAAAGATCCTAACATAGCTAGAAGCGGAACAAAATTTAGCAATATTCTGCCCTAGATGCAGAAAGAAACATAGCCATAAAGAGTGCTCGTTGGATACAGTCCAAGTCTGTGCCATCTGCATGAAATATCCCTCAACAAAAAGTTGCCCCTCACTCCTGGGATTGAAAGCAGTTTACAAAGAAGCAGCAGAAGAAATAGAAATGGTATATCTACTCAATCAACGCCGTCAATGGAAACCACGACAAACATGTATGCCCATTGATCCATCCTCTTATTTTCAGTCTCCTCAGTATAATGCTCAACAATATAATGGAATGTGGAAAAATCAGCCACCCTTTTCCAGTTGGCCACAACAGCCATTTCCTACACCACCATGGACAAATCAAAAAAATCAAACCAATTGGCCAAATTTTCCGTACTATTCACCATTTTGGAAAAATAATACATATCCAACACAATGGTCCCCCTCCACCTCGCAGAGTCAGATCTGGAAGTCAAACTGGCAAAGATCTATGAATCAACCAACTAGAACGATTCCTCTCCCTTCACCTACACTGCCAGCACCATATACATTGCAACAAAATCCCCAGACCAACTTAAGACCGCAAATCCTAGCCCAAACCAACCCAAACAACTAATAATAGACCGGTTCAATCTGTTCAAATAATCGAAGCACCAGAACTAGAAACCGAGTTAAGGGAGTGCAACGACCTTCAGCTAAGGTCTGGGCGCATAATATAATCAGAGGGAGACAAAAAATTTCAAGTTGAAAATCCGTTACCTTCAGAACAAACACTCCAAAAGGAGAATGTGGTTATATAATAAACTCATGAACAAGCAACCACCTCTTCTCCACCATTCCCAGAACGATTAATCATACCTTGTCCAATAGAACATCCTGATTTTGATCTTCTGGGAGAACTGAAAAATTTGCGTATAAAAAATCCCACTCCTCCAAGCTATCCAAGACATTCCAATTTATGCAAAAACCATCAAAGAACTATATATAAAGAAGCCAAAGAGGGGAACAACAACTAACCCAATTGTCCAAGTAGTCGGTACTCTATCTGACTTACTATCAGGAATGGAAGCACCTATAAAGTATGAGGACCCAGGAAATCCTATAGTTACGGTGCAAATCAATGGACAATTATTTCCAAATGCCTTAGTTGATTTGGGAGCTGAAATTAATATCCTAACAACCACCACTTGTCAAAAACTTGGCATTACATCATTAGATCCAACAACAACCTTATTGGAACTAGCTGACCGATTAGTAGTCAAGCCAGAAGGCACACTACATGATGTAATGGTATCTGTAGACTCCTGGGAATATCCTGCTGACTTTCTGATTATCAACCCCAAAAACCGGCTAGATGGACACCCTTTGATCTTAGGTAGACCTTGGCTGGCAACTGCTGATACCTATATTGGCTGCCGGCAAGGCAGCATGACTATAACTAGAGGGATTTATGTCAAGAACTTAGCTTTATACTGTTGTAGAGGTAAATCCCCTTTGCGGATAGAGGTGATCCCTACTAGCCCAGATCGGGTCTAGCAACAATCGTATCACGCTAAGGTGCAAGTTCCTAATTGCAATAAACCAAATGGCGAAGAAGGCTTACCTTGAATCCAACGCTGTTGTTTTTAGAGGAGATAGCACTCCCGTTCCCTTGCTCCGGTAGATCACAGTCCTCATGCTCTTCGTGATCGAACACCTGCACACGCAAGAAACACGACAAACACAAGCGTAAAACCAATATATGAAATTATGTATCATTCAGAGAAGACACAACTCATGATCACAATGAACAATACGAGTGGAACCATAACCAAAGTCGCTTATCATTAATTCATACAAAGAAAGATACAACCTGGCTCTGACGCTGAATCTTCCTTTGGTGGGTCGTCAGTGGAATACGTCTCGGTAAAGCTCGTCGGGAATGGGACAAGCCTCTCTCTTCGATCGTCAATATCCTTGCTACTGATTTGGCTCTATGAGGACTATCAAGGCTCTTGCAACATTCTTTAGGCTATGAAGGCTCTTGGAGACTAGCTTGCAAAGGAAAATGTCAAGCTTATATAGATGGTGGAAGGGGAGTTGGGATCCCTACAATCATGGGATTGGCCCTATCCTCAAGGAAGCTTCCATGAGAGGTGGAAAACCACTTCCTCTACATGGAGATCCGAAGCCAACCTCCCAACTCAATTTAGAGACTAGTTCAGGAATTGGTTGGAGTCAATCTTCCGCCATTTATTTTTAAAAAACACTCCTTAATAAGCCTGGTGCGGGTACAACACTGAGACAGTGCGCCACTTGGCGCACCCTCTTTGGAGGATTTCCCCAATTAGCGCGGGTATGACACTGAGTAGTCGCACCAAGGCCAAAAAGGCTATTTTTAGGGTTTTTCACAAGGAATTGTCTTCAGGGGAATGAAAGTCCTTATTTAGGGGGATGCCATGAAAGTGGTTTCAGGTCATGTCACTGCTCACAGGTCACGGAATAAGCCCTCCAATGTGTGGGACGGGGGATTGTAGGGACAGTGACAAATTACTGTGTAACAGATGCCCCTTAAAGCACGAGGCCCGAGAGAGAGAGAGGGGTGAAATGCTTTACGAGAACGTGTCCAACTGAAAACACTGCCGTCGGAAAACCTACGTAGAGAAGTACAACTAATATCTCAAATACATGATATATGTGGTATGGGTGCAGCCATCTATAACCGAGTATACAATAATCCAGACCCAAGGCATGGACGCAGCCATCCAGTAAGGATCGATAAATATACTCAGGTATGGTCGCAGCCATCTAATGGATGAGTCATGCAACCAATCATAATAATCCACAAAATCGCAGCCTGGATTCTAACAGAAAAAATCCAGGGTCTTGCGCTCCATCTCGACCCGAACAAAGTACAAGTTCAAGCATGCGAATAAGTGAACTGAAGTCAAACATGCAAGAACATCGCCTGATTACCAGCCAATGATGAAAGTTGTTAACAGAAGCGAGAGGTACCACCAATAATGACAATGGCCCTCAAGGTACTATAGGTACAATCTACGGCATGTGAATCAGTGAGCTGGCGTCGAACACCCGTAGAATCACTCGATCAGAGGCCAATGATGAAAACCTCACGTCGAACGCGAAGAACCTGCCATTGAGGCATGCAGGCTCCAAGGTACCAGAAGGGATTCTCTAGATCAGCTTCCCGGATAATGAGCTGAAGTCGACAGGAAGTGACCTTGATCGAAGGTGGGCCATAGTGTTTCCGACATCATCAACGTGAGACAGAGGATCATATTGTCTTTGTGATTCAGGATCAGATGAGAATCAGAGGAAGGTTGAGACTTTTGCAGAGGTCAACTTATCTTGAACATATCGGCGGCACGATAGTGGATTTGGCAGTATTTGAGATCAACAGATCAGGGGTCATGATGACGAGGCAAAGAGAAGATGAGAGGTCAAAAGGGATTACCCAAACCCACGGAGGAAAAAAGATAATGAGGTGAGATGTCCTCAAAATGACATGAATGCAGACAAGTGCCATGTTCAAGAGTGACATACTGCCGACACGACAACGATTTTGGTTGCATTTCCCCCCCCACCATTTCTGGCGAGTACCTCTTTATTTTTACACAAGCTTGAAGAGGATACCATATGCTTGTCATATAAGTTCGTCCTTCGGACGAATCCATCCTAGTACATTTAACAAGCCCTAGGAAGGAGAAACTCGAATAACGTCATGATTGACAATTTTCGATGTCATTTAGGTTTAACGAGTCTGACAAAGGGAGAACTCGACGTCTTTTCATGTTTAGAGAGTTTGAAAAGACAGTAGAAAAGTAAACTCCAGCAGTCCCTTTTGGTAAATAGTTCCTTAGATCCGAAAAGGTAGAAAACTGTCTGAGAAAACCTCCTAGTCGCGATAGGCTAGGGTATTCCTTTTTCGTAAATAATCTATCCCATCCCGAAAAAGGGGTAAACGTATACTGGGTAGATGTCATTTCGTAACCATTTTAACGAGATCAAAACGACAAGCGACTCGAAAATATTTTCACTTTTATAGAGTCAGAAAAGAGCTGAAAGGTGACTCCTCCTGGAGGAATGAGTGGTATTAAGGGCAACAAATGGTTTCGGTGATAGTGGAACTGCTCAAAACAAGTGAAGGTCAAGAGGCTGGCTAACGAGACCACTCATCACAGCGGTTCCTCAGGAACGGGTAACACAATCAAGTGAAGGCATATGATCGGCCAAGTAGATAATAATGTTGGAATGAGAAAAACAAGGCTCATTTGGCAAAAACAGGCTGATATAATGGCAATCACAAGAGGTAAAATGGGAAAAGTTTCATTTTTACACAAGCTTGAATCAGGAAACTCTGCTTGAAGTTGGTTTCATTTTTACACAAGCTTGAGACAAATATAAACTATGCTTGAAACTGGTTTCATTTTTACACAAGCTTGAAACAGAAACAAACTATGCTTGAAAAAGTAAGCATGCCTCCAGCATGGTGACTCAATTCGAGGTACATGCCCCCCAAGCTTCAGTCCATATGAAAGTCAGATGGAGTGAAGGTTCAAGTTACGAGATCAAGAGAAAGACTCGACTGGGATTTTACGAGATCTTATTAAAGACTCGAATTGAACAGGAAAGTGTTTCATTTTTTTAACGAGGTTGACACATTAAAAGAAATATCCTCAGGACACCTTGTTTCATGGTTTAAGGAGCTTGGCACAAGACAAGGAACTCTTCTCCGACAACCATGTTTCATTTGTTAAGGAGCTTGACACAAGACAAGGAACTCTGCTTCGGGAATCTGGTTTCATTTTTTAAGGAGCTTGACACAGGAAAGGAACCATGCTCCAAACAACTTGTTTCATTTTTTAAGGAGCTTGACACAAGACAATGAACCCTGCTCCGGCGAGCTTGTTTCATTTTTTAAGGAGCTTGACACAAGAAAATGAACCCTGCTCCGGAGACAACTCGTCATGATTAACAATAATTCATCGCTTCCAAGAGTTTCCTGTCCGATGGAAGGAAAACATCTTGGATGTCTCGACCCAATGCCCCCAGCACACGATGTACAACGGCACTATCATTGAGTACAGGGAGGGGGTAGGTAGCCACATAGTTGACCTGCGATGGGGTAGATACAACGGGTGGATAAAAACTAGGAAGGGATGATGGCGAGCAAGCTACCACATCAGGACCAAAGAACGAAAGCTGATCAATGGTCATGATCCGTCCTTCATGTGGAAAACAAACCACACGAAAAAGGGAGACAAGCGCTCCCATGGCATAGGTATAATCACACCCCAAAATCAGATTGAAATCTAAGGGGCTTGGAACATCCATCACGTCCATATGGATGGTTTTACCTCCCAAAGTAACAAGTAACCTTGGAAGGATCGCTAAGGGTTGACTCGTTCTTCTGTTAAATGCCAACAGATTCTGCGTAATAGGCACAAGCAACGGTGAGCCAAAAGCTCACCAAGTAGTTGAGGATAGAACACTAACAGACGTGCCTTCGTCTATAATGGTGCTTGGTACGACCAGACCAAAGGTCTGTACCATTATCTCGAAAGGTACATAAGACGGAAGGCGGTATCCCGCGAATCGATTCCAATTAAAGGAAGCGACCAAACTACTTGGAAGGGCTACCATCGAACCAAGATGGTCTTCCCCTGGTGTTATAGAAGAAGAAAGAGCATCCTCCACGACCTCCATCTCGAAGGTGGGAGGAGAATCCTCCGGGACCTCCATCACGGGAAGTGGAGGAGTAGCTTCTTGAGGTACAGGGACAGGAGAATCTTTCTCTAAGTCTGAGGAATCTGAAGAAATAAGAAGAACCTGAGGGGTGTGAGGTCCACTCTCAACGGAAAAGACTTGGTGCACCACAGACGGGGCCAGTTCAACCGATCCCACGACCAATGGTTGGTCGAGAATGGATTTCTGAATATTTATTTTCGAGGGAGCGGGATCGACCAAGGATGACTCTTGACCAATCGTAGGATCAAATGGTGGAGGACTCAAAGAAATCTATTTGTAACCGGCTGGAAGGCACAGCACAGAAACAATCGAGTTGTCCAAAACTCTCTTGGCTTCATCCATATACGGACAAAGGTGAATGGCATGGTGCCCCTCACACAACTTACAGGGATTGGTAATCTTACCCTGCTTCTTAGGATCCTTACCAGTAGTAGTTGAAGACGTGCCCCCAACTTGACTCTTGGAAGCCAAAGGCAACGGCGGAAAACTGTTGGACCATACTTCGAGCACCATGGGAATGCCAGGGCAATCTCGAAGAAGATGGTCTCCCGTGCACAACATGCAAGGGAACTTGAATTTTCGGGGAGGGTTGGGAGGTTCATCAAGAGGAGATGTTTTAGAAGTGACAACTGTAGATTTAGCCTCTCTCTTATCTGAATTCTTCTTCTTTTTCTTCTTCTTCTTCTTCTTAGCCACCTGGTTACTTGAATCCATACTTTCACCAGGCGAAGTAGAAGAGGAGGACGCAGAAACAGGTGAAGAAGGGGAGAGGTCCACCTTGGAATCAATACATAAAACACCAGAAAGTGAGAACTGATTGAACAAGAGGATATTCGGAACTGATGAGGTTGAAAATACCCATAGCAAACTCAATGGGGGTTAACCCAAGAAGGGACAACGTTGCCATATAAGGAGCACCAACATTTCCAAAAGGAGGAAAAGGACCAGGATTCCCATCGGAGGGGATTCCTTGGTTGGTGAACTCCGGAAAAGTTGCCATCAGAAACGATCTTAACACCCTAAGGAAAATAAATTTAACCAGGAATATTTTGTGGGCAGTTAATTTTTAAAACATTGAAACAAAACTCTACCGTTTCATCTTTTAAGAGTCGAGAAACCGGCAAAAGGTGACTCTATCACTTTTAGATTGGAAACAAATGTGAAAGGACAAGCGCTTGATGATATTTTCAAATTTAATGAGTCAGAAAAGATCGAAATGACTACTTTGGTAATCTAGGCAAAGGGTGTACCAGATATCTGTGAACTGCAATATACACCTTGGTTTCAAAATGAAAGAGAAATCAACCAAGGACTTAAAGTACATGCAAGAAATCTCCCCAAATGCTGTGTCCGGTGTATCACGGGTATAAGGCGACAGACTCGGCTTCCTACGGATAAAGGATAGCAACCTAGTGGGGTCTCCCTTTATATACGCGACGATACGGGGAACACAAGTTCGTACTAGCGTTTTCTAAAGCCAAAAGGCGAATGACAACTACTAGGTTTAACGACGCCAGAACACGTCTCTAACCTAGACCTCTAAATATTTCGTTAATGTTTCAATGCTTCCTTACGTTGATTGAATAAATTTTATAGTTGATCTTCAATTATGTCTCAGTTTCAAGGCCCTACTATATGTCATCTGACAATCTCCTGTATGCAGCTATATGAGAAAAGAAATCTTTTCAATTCGATGAATGCTATCTAGTTAAGGGAAGAACTTCAAACAATGATGCAACAAACAACAATAATGAAAATGAAAATTTTCCAAACTAGATGACTTTCGCTATCCAAAAGTAATCTCAAACATTCAACGATGCAAATAATGCAATGTAATCTATGTAGAATCCTCTTTTTCGGAAACTATGCAAATGTAATCTATGCACAATTTCCTTTTTTCCTTTTCAAATGATAAGAATGCACTCAATGCATTTTTCGATGAAATGAAAATCTACTTAATGCATGCTTTTAATGAAGGAGAATGCACTCAATGCAACTTTTAGATTTCAATCATTAAACAATGTGATGTAAGTTCAATGATAAATCTAAAAAAAAAAACGCTTTTCAATGCAATGTGATCTAATGCATGAAAAGAAAACTTTGAAACAAAAACTAAAAGAATGCAAAATTCCTTAATGAAGGATGAATGCAAAAGAGATGTAAACAAACACTAAGAATGCAATCGTTGTTTCAAACACTTTGTAACGAAATTCCTCAAAAGGCTATAAGACAAATGAGGTCAAGCACAAAAAAAGGACTTCCAAATTATGAGTTCAAAACAAGGCATTCATTCCCTTTTACATCAAGCAATCATGGAGAGAAGAAATTTCAAAGAATGAGCAATGTAATCTATGCTCATACAGTGAAAATACCAGAAGGGAAAGAAACACTGGTGAAGGATTTAGGGAAAAGTCTCAATTTTCACACACCTTGAAATTGGCACGACTTTATCAGTGAAAACTAGCGCCAACTAGCGCGACTTGTTCACTGACAACTAGTGCCAATGGCTAATTGGCGCGGGTTGCTAACTGACAACAAGCGCCAACGCCTGAAAATGAAAAAACAAATAATTTCTCCCAACCAAGACCAGACTCACCACTTCAAGCAGAATCTCCAAGACTCAAATGAACCATGTAATCTAGGCTCAAAGCGAGACAAAGCGGAATTCAAATGAAGAAGAAGCCAATCACTCAAATAACGCAATAAAACGATAGACAACCACCAAAATAATGCATATAAGCAATCACAAAGTTGACTGAACAGATAGAAACCAAAAACTCCCACGGGAGGCTCGACACACAATAGCACCTAGATGCCCTAGGGCTAGAATGTAAAATCGATAGAAACGGGCAAATAACCAAAGGATGAAGGTCACAGTCAGTCAAACAATGCTCCAGAACACCTAGGTAGTCGTAAAAATGAAACCAAACACACAGATCAAGCTCAGTAAGCTCAAAACAGAGCAAACCCTGGCACCTTACAGAATTAGCGCGTCTGTCAAGCGGAATCTAGCGCCATAACAAGATTGGCGCGGGTAATACAGTGGCAACATGCGCCAATGGGCACGACTGTCAGGCTAATAAGCACGCCAGTCGAGTTTACTATGGAAAAATAAAAAAGAGCAATCCAAGGAATATACTAGTGATGGTAAAGCTAAACAAAAGCCAAACACACAGAAAGAGCCAACCAAAAGAGCTGATCAAGCAAGCAAAGTCAAGAATCGACCAAAAAGACAAGACAATACTCCAAATCAATGATCCCCAGTGGAGTCGCCAATTTTCTGTAGCGGTAAATCCTCTCTGCGGACAGAGGTGATCCCTACTAGCCCAGATCGGGTCTAGCAACAATCGTATCATGCTAAGGTGCAAGTTCCTAATTGCAATAAACCAAATGGCGAAGAAGGCTTACCTTGAATCCAACGCTGTTGTTTGTAGAGGAGATAGCACTCCTGTTCCCTTGCTCCGGCAGATCACAATCCTCATGCTCGCCGTGATCGAACACCTGCACACGCAAGAAACATGACAAACACAAGCGTAAACCCCATGTATGCAATTATGTATCAGTCAGAGAAGACACAACTCATGATCACAATGAACAATACGAGTGGAACCATAACCAAAGTCACTTATCATTAATTCATACAAAGAAAGATACAACCTGGCTCTGACGCTGAATCTTCCTTTGGCGGGTCGTCAACGGAATACGTCTCAGTAAAGCTCGTCGGGAATGGGACAAGCCTCTCTCTTCGATCGTCAATCTCCTTGCTACTGATTTGGCTCTATGAGGACTATCAAGGCTCTTGCAGCATTCTTTAGGCTATGAAGGCTCTTGGAGACTAGCTTGCAAAGGAAAATGTCAAGCTTATATAGATGGTGGAAGGGGAGTTGGGATCCCTACAATCATGGGATTGGCCCTATCCTCAAGGAAGCTTCCATGAGAGGTGGAAAACCACTTCCTCTACATGGAGATCCGGAGCCAACCTCCCAACTCAATTTAGAGACCAGTTCAGGAATTGGTTGGATTCAATCTTCCGCCATTTATTTTTAAAAAACACTCCTTAATAAGCCTGGTGCGGGTACAACACTAAGACAGTGCGCCAGTTGGCGCGCCCTCTTTGGAGGATTTCCCCCATTGGCGCGGGTATGACACTAAGTAGTCACGCTAAGGCCAAAAAGTCTATTTTTAGGGTTTTTCACAAGGAATTGTCTTCAGGGGAATGAAAGTCCTTGTTTAGGGGGATTCCATGAAAGTGGTTTCAGGTCATGTCACTGCTCACAGGTCACGGAATAAGCCCTCCAATGTGCGGGATGGGGGATTGCAGGGGTGGTGAAAAATTACTGTGTAACAGATGCCCCCTAAAGCACGAGGCCTGAGAGAGAGAGAGGGGTGAAATGCTTTACGAGAACGTGTCCAACTGAAAACACTGCCGCTGGAAAACCTGCGTAGAGAAGTACAACCGATATCTCAAATACATGATATATGTGGTATGGGCGCAACCATCCATAACATAGTATACAATAATCTAGACCCAAGGCATGGATGCAGCCATCCAGTAAGGATCGATAAATATACTCAGGTATGGTCGCAGCCATCCAATTAATGAGTCATGCAACCAATCATAATAATCCACAAAATCACAGCCTGGATTCTAACAGACAAAATCCAGGGTCTTGCGCTCCATCTCAACCCATACAAAGTACAAGTTCAAGCATGCGAATAAGTGAATTGAAGTCAAACATGCAAGAACATCACCTGATTACTAGCCAATGATGAAAGCTGTTAATAGATGCGAGAGGTACCACCAATAATGACAATGGCCCTCAAGGTACTATAGGTACAATCTACGACATGTGAATCAGTGAGCTGGCGTCGAACACCCGTAGAATCACTCGATCGGAGGCCAATGATGAAAACCTCACGTCGAACGCAAAGAACCTGCCATTGAGGCATGCAGGCTCCAAGGTACCAGAAGGGATTCTCTAGATCAGCTTCCCGGATAATGAGCTGAAGTCAACAGGAAGTGACCTTGATCGAAGGTGGGCCATAGTGTTTCCCACATCATCGACGCGAGACAGAGGAGCATTATGTCTTTGTGAATTAGGATCAGATGAGAATCAGAGGAAAGTTGAGACTTTTGCATAGGTCAACTTCTCTTGAACATATCGGCAACACGACAGTGGATTTGGAAGTATTTGACATCAACAGATCAAGGGTCATGATGACGAGGCAAAGAGCAGATGAGAGGTCAAAAGGGATTACCCAAACCCATGGAGGCAAACAGATAATGAGGTGAGATGTCCCCAACCCGACACGAATGCAGACAAGTGCCATGTTCAAGAGCGACATACTGCCGACACGACAACGATTTTGGTTCCATTTTTCCCCACCATTCCTGGCGAGTACCTCTTTATTTTTACACAAGCTTGAAGAGGATACCATATGCTTGTCATATAAGTTCGTCCTTCGGACGAACCCATCCTAGTACATTTAACGAGCCCTAGGAAGGAGAAACTCGAATAACGTCATGATTGACAATTTCCGATGTCATTTAGGTTTAACGAGTCTGACAAAGGAAGAACTCGGCGTCTTTTCATATTTAGAGAGTTTGAAAAGACAACAAAGAACTTCTAGCGGTCCGTGAATAGTTCTCAAATCCGAAACAATACCTCAAACTCCAGAACTGAGAAAACCCTAAATGCAATAGGCTAGGTATTCATTTTTCGTAAATAATCTTATCCCGCACCGAAAAAGGGGTGTAAACGTATACTAGCAGATGTCATTTCGTAACCATTTTAACCGTATCAAAACGACAAGCGACCGACAATCTTTTCACTTTTAGAGAGCTTAAAAGAGCCGAAAGGTGACTTCTTCGAGGAACAAGGGTATTAATGGGACCAACCTGGCCCTGTGGTAGGTGCCTTTCACGAAACAAGTGAAGGTCAAGAGGCTGGCTAACGAGACCACTCATCACAGCGGTTCCTCAGGAAAGGGTAACACAATCAAGTGAAGGAATATGATCGGCCAAGCAGATAATGACGATGGAGTGAGAAAACCAAGGCTCATCTGGCAAAAACAGGCTGATAAAATGGCAATCACAAGAGGTAAAATGGGAAAAGTTTCATTTTTACACAAGCTTGAAATTAGGAAACTCTGCTTGAAGTTGGTTTCATTTTTACACAAGCTTGAAACAAAGATAAACTATGCTTGAAACTGGATTCATTTTTACACAAGCTTGAAACGGAAACAAACTATGCTTGAAAAAGTAAGCATGCCCCCAGCATGGTGACTCAATTCGAGGTACATGCCCCCCAAGCTTCAGTCCATATGAAAGTCAGATGGAGTGAAGGTTCAAGTTACGAGATCAAGAGAAAGACTCGACTGGGATTTTATGAGATCTTATCAAAGACTCGAATTGAACAGGAAAGTGTTCCATTATTTTAACGAGGTTGACACATTAAAAGAACTATCCTTAGGACACCTTGTTTCATGGTTTAAGGAGCTTGGCACAAGACAAGGAATTCTTCTCCGAAAACCATGTTTCATTTGTTAAGGAGCTTGACACAAGACAAGGAACTCTACTCCGGGAATCTGGTTTCATTTTTTAAGGAGCTTGACACAGGAAAGGAACCATGCTCCAAACAACTTGTTTCATTTTTTAAGGAGCTTGACACAAGACAATGAAACACATCCTGCTCCGGCGAGCTTGTTTCATTTTTTAAGGAGCTTGACACAAGAAAATGAACCCTGCTCCGGAGACAACTCATCATGATGAACAATAAGTCATCGCTTCGAAGAGTTTCCCGTCCGATGGAAGGAAAACATCTTGGAAGTCTGGACCCAATGCCCCCAACACACGATGTAAAACGACACTATCACTGAGTACAGGCACGGGGTAGGTAGCCACATAGTTGACCTGCGATGGGGCAGATACAACGGGTGGATAAAAACCAAGAAGGGATGATGGCGAGCCAGCTGCCACATCAGGACCAAAGAACGAAAGCTGATCAATGGTCACGATCTGTCCTTCATGTGGAAAAAAAACCACATGAAAAAGGGAGGAGACAAGTGCTCCCATGGCATAGGTGTAATCGCGCCCCAAAAGCAGATTGAAATCTAAGGGGCCTGGAACAACCATCACATCCATATGGACGGTTTTACCTCCCAAAGTAACAGGTAACCTTGGAAGGATCCCTAAGGGTTGACTCGTTCTTCTGTTTAATGCCAACAGATTCTACGTAACAGGCGCAAGTAGCAGCGAGCCAAAAGCTCACCAAGTAGTTGAGGATAGAACACTAACAGACGCGCCTTCGTCTATAATGGTGCTGGGTACGACCAGACCAAAGGCCTGTACCGTTATCCCGAAAGGCACATAAGACGGAAGGCGGTATCCTGTGAATCGATTCCAATCAAAGGAAGCGACCAAACTACTCGGAGGGGCTACCATCGAACCAAGATGGTCTTCCCCTGGTGTTACGGAAGAAGAAGGAGCATCCTCCATGACCTCCATCTCGAAGGTGGGAGGAGAATCCTCCGGGACCTCCATCACAGGAAGCGGAGGAGCAACTTCTTGAGGTACAGGGACAGGAGAATTTTTATCTAAGTCCGAGGAATCTGAAGAAACAAGAAGAACCTGAGGGGTGTGAGGTCCACTCTCAACGGAAAATACCTGGTGCACCACAGACAGGGCCAGTTCAACCGATCCCACGACCAATGGTTGGTCGGGAATGGATTCTTGAATCTGAATTTTTGAGGGAGCAGGATCGACCAAGGATGACTCTTGACCAATCGTAGGATCAACTGGTGGAGGACTCAAAGAAAGCTGTTTGTAACCGGCTAGAAGGCACTGTGCAGAAACAGTCGAGTTGTCCAAAACTCTCTTGGCACCATAGCATTCGGTGCTCGATTTTGTTGGTCCTATTAACCCACCATTAAATCAGAAAACATATATACTAGTTGCAACAGAGTATGTTACTAAATGGGTTGAAGTAGAAGCACTTCCAAGAGCTACAGAGGACTCTGTAATATAGTTCCTTTTCCAAATATTTGTGCGATATGGCCTCCCTAGGGACGTAATTACAGATGGAGGACCGCAATTTGTAGGTAATAAAATCACTGCAACATTAAAACACTACCACATTCAACACAAAATCACGACCCCATACCACCCACAAGAAAATGGCCAGGTAGAGAGCACGAATACGGTGATAGAATCTATACTGATAAAAACAGTTGCATCACACCGACGTGACTGGGCTTTAATATTGCCGGAAGCCTTGTGGGCATACCGAACAACATGGAGAAATACCACTGGGTATTCACCATATCAATTAGTATTTGGAAAAGAACCCATCTTTCCAATAGAATTTGAAATTCAAACATTAAGAACAACCTAGGAGGTGGGTTTGGACTTAAATGAATCCCAGGTCAGAAGATTACAACAAATCAATGAGTTAGATGAAATTAGGCTCTCTTCTCTCCAACACACTGCATTAATTCAACAGCAGAGAGAAAAATGGCACGACGCCCTCATTAAAGAGAAGACCTTCCACGAAGGAGATTGGGCACTCCTATATGACTCCAGGTTTCAGGATTTCCTAGGAAAACTCTAGACACGATGGCTTGGACCCTATGAGATACAGAAAGTGCATGAAAATGGCACCATCACATTGACTACCATTGATGGATTTGGACATTCATTCAAAGAAAACAGTCATCGAGTACGACTTTACCATAAATTGCTTAATCGGGAATCCTTTTACCAGCAATTACAGGAAGATTCTACCATGCAGATTCTTGTTGAGGGAGATAACTCCTCCTCAACACCCATCCACTGAATAATTCCTTTATTTTGAAACTTGTACATAAGATTTTCTTTTTAATTTGCTTGTTTTTGTACAGATTTTATTTCTCAAGCTGTTCCTTTTAAGGAACAACTGTTGTTCCTCTTAAGGAACAACAACCGTTCCTCTTAAGAAACAATGCGTTTGTGTGTTTCTTTTTACTGTTCCTTTCAAAAGAAACAACATTTCCGTTGATTATTTTTGTTGTTCCTTTCAAAAGGAACAACACTTTTGCCACGTGTTTTTGTTGTTCCTTTTCGAAGGAACAACAGTTTTTGCCGCTTGTGTTTGTTGTTCCTTTCAAAAGGAACAACAGTTTTTGCTGCGTGTTTTTGCTATTCCTTTCCAAAGGAACAACATTTTTTACCGCCTGTTTTTGCTGTTCCTTTCCAAAGGAACATCATTTTTCCAGCTTGTTTTTGCTGTTCCTTTCAAAAGGAACAACATGTTCTTTTGCCGACTATTTTTGTTGTCCCTTTTCAAAGGAACAACATTTCCGCAGATTGTTTTTGTTGTTCCTTTCAAAAGGAACATCATTTTTTTCCAATTATCTTTGTTGTTCCTTTCAAAAGGAACAAAATTTTTGCAGATTGTTTTTTTTGTTCCTCTTAAGGAACAACAATTGTTCTATCTAAGGAACAACACTTTTTGATTGCATTTTTCTTGTTTTAGAACAAAATTTTGAGGACTTTTGTGAATTCTTCATGACTCTTTTAAAGTAAAACATACAATTTATGCAAGGACACAAAAATTAGAGGTTACTGGAATCAGAAAATTAAGAGAAATTGTAATTTTTAAGAAATTGTTTAGTAGTGATAAGAAAAGGAAAGGACAAAACCATCTATATCACTTTGTTGTCTTTATTTTCACTAAAATTAATATGATCGGTTATCTTTATCATGTTGGTTCTTTCCTAAATCTTCATAACTCTCTTTTATTTTTATTTATTGAATAAGAATAAGGGCATACTTTCTCTATTGAGATGTTTGGACTTCTTCCACCATCCCTACTCTTAAGGAGTGTTGAGCCATCCTCTATACATAAATAGGGAAGTGCTACATGAAAAAAAAAGAAAAAAATATCTATATGATTACTAATAATTCTATGATATGGCAGATGGAGGGTAGGGGGTCTCATCAAGAGCTAGCCTACCATGATCATAAGGGAGCAATAAAGTGGCATTCCCATTATGGCCACCACACCAGGGAAATGATCCAATGGAAAAATCAGAAAAATAAAAAAGTCCTTGGAACAGGAGGTCTCATCACGAGCCGACCTGCCCACCTTTCACTCCTTCCTGGTGAATGGCATTGTGATTCATTTGGTTCCCAAGCTAGCACAGTGGCCTCCATCATGACATCACACAACACTTCCCTAGGCATAAATAAAGGATAATGGTTCCAAGGGTGAGAAAGCAACTTTGTCAAGGTTATAGACACCTGTGGGCAACAGAGCTCTGCTGATAGTATTGGAGTCATATTTTTCACAAATCAATAGTAATGATAAACCATTTTCTTATATCTTTATCTAATATCAAATGAGAGTATGCTCCTAAACCCTTTATTCAGAACCTCTTATGCATGAAATTTATTTATAAATCGATCATAATGGTTTATGTGGATAATGACCGCATAAGTACTTTTTTCACATCAGCTATCCTTTTCTCTTATTTTCGAATCATTACATAAACATTTCCATATATACTTACGATTTCAAAATATGCATCGATTTCAGTAATGCGATAATTTGTTGATCATATCATAAGTATGTATGCCTTTCCATGCTGTACAATACGCTGATCTTCTATTTTCCGATTGAGGGCGACCTATCATCTTTCAGGGGGGGCACAGATGCCTTTTAAATATTCCTGCATGTGGGTTGAATGCCTGTGTTCATAAAATTATCGGAAACAGCAAGAGTTTAACGGTATTGTGCCGATATACACAAGGTGTTGTTCCATTACCATTTCTGTGTATTCGTGAATAATTAACAAAGTGCAGACAGAATGGGAGGACGAGCAGTATGTAGTGAGCCACAGGTGCTAGCAGTTTGCAACGCTACATGGGAAATTCTGGAGAGAGTAGGATGTTTTACCTACCTCACACGACTGCAACAACCTCATGAAACGGTGGCCATTTAATTTTTGCAGAACTTGCAGGAAGGCTATTCCATGGTAAGAGGAAGGCAAATAACAGTAACAGATGCAATAATCGCCGAGGTATCCGGTCTACCAGCAGAAGGACCCATATGGACCCAAAAAAAGGTGAAACTTCAAGAAACCATGAACATCTTTCGGGATGAAGAGCAAACCTTGGTCGTCAAAGGAAAATGAGTCCAGCTGGAAACTTTGGGAGAGGCATGGACATAATTGGCGAAAGTAGTGCAAAGCTACATTACATGTGATGGAAGAAAGGATGTGGTAAGACCACGCCACCTTAATTTATTAGCAGTATTAAAATAGAAATGTGTTGTAAATTTGCCTGCATATTTAAATTTCTTATTGCATGATGCTGCCCAGAACATAAGAAAATCCTGTCATATAGCGATTGTGGTAAGCCACCATTTTTTAATCCGATTAATAGTGAGTTACAGCCTTGCCCAACAGCAGACTAGTTGGGAAGAATTGATATTCTCAATTGATGGAGGAACAACTCTACCTGCCCCAAAACGTAAAAGAGCTACTAGCACAACAACAAAACCTTTAAAGCGCAGACAATCCTCTAAGTTAAGGAGAAGTAGGGGAATGATAGGAAGTCTTCAGGGTAGCAGCAACCAACCCTTAGAATTTCCCAGTTCGTAAGATGAACAACCCCTACAACTCGAAGAAGGAAGTAACCACACCGGTGAAGAAGAAGGAAATCATGAAGAAGAAGAAAGTCACCACACCAGTGGAGAAGAAAGAAGTCACCACACCGGTGAAGAGGAAGAAATTAATCACACTAGTGAAGATGAAAGAGAGGAAGCAGAACCTCCTGAAACCTCCATTGCAAGTACACCACAGAGTCCATTGAAGGAGGACCAATTGGCCCAAATTTTGGCCAATATGAGTGAATATATACAATGTCACAGTTCGCTTAACTTCAACATTGAGATAGACCAATTGCAGGAACAAGTTGTTACCGAAAAAGATACGACCGAGGAAATTCCTGATGAAGAAAACCCTCAGGAAACAGCAGAACCAACTAGGGTTACTTCCCCCGAGGAATGTAGCCAGGAGCATGGGAACACTAAGGAAGTGTCCCAAACAGAAAACATAGAAGCAAGCCTGGGCGAAGGCACGACCACTGGAGAGAAAACCCCAGCCGAGCAACCAAGTATAGAAAAAGGAACAACTGTTCCTTCCAAGAAGAAGAAGAAGACAAATGAACTTGAGAAGCTGTGAAGGGAATGGCAAAAGCTCCAAAAACTAGTAAAACAACTCAGGTAGAGGATTATGGTGCTAAAAAAGGGGAAAGTATCTAAAAGAACCCTGAAAACGAAGAATGTAGCCATCCAAAAGGAACCCCATAATACAAGGGCCATGGAGACTTAAACTGAGCCCATATTCATTCAGGATAACAAGGAACAACATGCAATTTCTATGGACGCAGTTTCCCAAACTGAAAATGTATAGGTCTGTGAAAAAGATGTTCAGACCGAGGCACTTTCCTCTAGCAGTATGGCCAACAAAGAGACATAGACTGTAGGCACTCGAAATTGTAATAAGAAAACCCAGGTAGATCTTCAACCCAAAAACGTTTTGATAAAAGACCTTGGTATAGCAAAACTCCAAGGGGATCTCACTCAGGCTCAAAGGGCTAGAGAAAATCTCGAAGAAGAGACTGTTCCCAAAAATAAATACCAACAGTTACAACAACAATTAAAGGATATCAATGCATCAAAGGCAGAAGCTTTCGATAGATGTCGAAAGGTAGAAGAGAAAGTTGAGAAGGTAAGGAATACATTAAAAATGGTTAGGAATCAGATGGATACTTTCTGTTCTTTATACATAGATGTCCTAGCATGTAGGTGCCCTGCCAAAAATTATGCTTTGTTTTTATTAGAAAGATATTTGCAGTTAAAAATTAAGGTTGTTATGGCAGGAAAACCTATAGAATTAGAAACTGTAGGTGATTTTATAAACTGCTGCAAACTCTATGGGGTAAAATTCGAGTGTCTACTCTGTGAATTTTATTTGCACAATTTTATATCAGCTGAGGAAATGGAGACAAATCCCAGCCCTTTTGTGGGAGATATCCAATTTCAAGCATTCATTTCATTTGCTGTTAACTAGTTAAAATGGCTCAAGGCTTATAACACTTTTCAGAGCCAAGAAAATGGGTTAGACCTTTGGGTTAGGGGTGAACCGAGACACCCATTAAAATTGTGGGCTAGGCAGAAAAGCTTAATGATAAAGGAGGGTGTGATCCAAACATTGGGACCCATACACAAAGCAATTATCCTAGATGGGGTAGAATATTTTCTATCCATCAGAGACCAAGCCATAGTAGCAGCTAAAATCCGATGTAATATTTCCAATTGGAATATTAAAGATAGAGAGCCATTCAATTACAAAAATTTTGAGTTAGTTTCCAACCCCCTGGTTATCTATAGTAACCTCATCTTGAGGGAAGGCCCGTATTGGCTAGGTTGTAGATATCACAACCCTATTATCTGGTATCCTGCAACAGACTATAAGGCCAAATATGAATTACCTAAAGGACAGACAGGGCATAACTTTGAAGCTTTAGCTGCAAATCATGGTTTTAGACCTCTTAATGAAAAACCCTCTCCAGCCTATTCTCTAATTGCTTTACATGTAAACTATGGTTTTCATGAGGACATGAAAAAGGGTAAGCAGGGGGGTGTGTTGAGCATTGGAAAAGGTATGAATTCACGATGTATTTATTTATCTTTTTCCTTTAAACATAACTCTTTTTATTCTAGAAAGATGATATATTGAAGGATTATGATAGAATTGCAAAGATTAATGTTTATTGTGAAATTGGCTAAAGATTGTCTTTTATTGCCCTGCAAAGCCATCTTGTGCTTAAAATAGAAATCCAAAAGAAAAGCCATCCTTTGACTCCATAGCCCAATGGATCGAAAGCTCTCAACCTTGCTCCTTAGTTTGTGGATTCCACCATTTTCCCAAACAAACTCGAATCTATAACTAGCCTAAAACCTTCCAAGAACAAAGATAAATCATAAAGAGAGAGCCTCTCCGGATGCGTAGACACAGATTCTCGCATCTGAAAGGTTGGTTTATGTGGTTAGCCCCTGCATACTTTCTTCTTACACAACTTCTAGGAAAACCTGAGTGATAACAGCTACATTACATGCGATGGAAGAAAGGATGTGGTAAGACCACGCCACCTTAAGTTATTAGTAGTATTAAAATAGAAATGTGCTGTAAATTTGCGTGCATATTTAAATTTCTTATTGCATGATGCTTCCCAGAGCATAAGAAAATCCTATCATATAGCAATGGTGGTAAGCCACCATTGTTTAATCCAATTAATAGTGAGTTACAGCCTTGCCCAGCAGCAGACTAGTTGGGAAGAATTGATATTCTCAATTGACGGAGGAACAACCCTACCTGCCCCAAAACATAAAAGAGTTACTAGCACAGCAACAGAACCTTTAAAGCGCAGACAGTCCTCTAGGTTAAGGAGAAGTAGGGGAATGATAAGAAGTCTTTAGGGTAGCAGCAACCAACCCTTAGAATTGCCCAGTTTGGAATATGAACAACCCCCGTAACTCGAAGAAGGAAGTCATCACACTGGTGAAGAAGAAGGAAATTAGGAAGAAGAAGAAAGTCACCACACCAGTGGAGAAGAAGGAAGTCACCATACCAGTGAAGAAGAAAGAAGTCACCACACCGGTGAAGAGGAAGAAAGTAATCACACCAGTGAAGATGAAGGAGAGGAAGTAGAGCCTTCCGAAACCTCCATCGCAAGTCCACCATAGATTCCATTACAGGAGGACCAATTGGCCCAAATTTTGGCCAATATGAGTGAATATATACAACCTCACAGTTCTCTTAATCTCAACATTGAGATAGACAAATTTCACGAACAAGTTGTTACTGACAAAGATACGGCCGAGGAAATGCCTGATGAAGAAAACCCTCAGGGAACAGCAGAACCAACTAGGGTTATTTCCCCCTAGGAATGTAGCCAGGAGCATGGGAACACTAAGGAAGTGTCCCAAACAGAAAACATAGAAGCAAGCCTAGATGAAGGCACGACCACTGGAGAGCAAACCCTAGCCAAGCAACCAAGTAAAGAAAAAGGAACAGTTGTTCCTTCCAAGAAGAGGAAGAAGACAAATGAACTTGAGAAGCTGTGGAGGGAACGGAAAAAGCTCCAAAAACCAGTAAAACGACTCAGGCAGAGGATTAGGGTGCTAAAAAGGGAAAAAGTCTCTAAAAGAACCTTGAAAACGAAGAATGCAGCCATCCAAACGGAACCCCACAATACAAGGGCCATGGAGACTCAAACCAAGCCCACATTCATTCTGGATAACAAGGAACAACAAGCAGTTCCTATGGACGTAGTTTCCCAAACTGAAAATGTACATGTTTGTGAAAAATATGTTCAGATTGAGGCACTATCCTCTAGCAGTATGGCCAACAAAGAGACACAGACCGTAGGCACTCGACATTGTAATAAGAACACCCAGGTAGATCTTCAACCCAAAAACGTTTTGATAAAAGACCCTGGTATAGAAAAACTCCAAGAGGATCTTGCACAGGCTCAAAGGGCTAGAGAAAAGCTCGAAGAAGAGGTTGTTCCCAAAAAGAAATACCAACAGTTACAGCAGCAATTAAAGGACATCAATGCATTAGAGGCAGAAGCTTTCGATAGATGTCGAAAGGTGAAATAGAAAGTTGAAAAGGTAAGTAATAGATTAAAAACGGTCAGGAATCAGATGGATACTCTATGTTCTTTATACACAGATGTCCTAGCATGTAGGTGCCCTACCAAAAATTATGCTTTGTTTTTATTAGAAAGATATTTGCAGTTAAAAATTAAGGCTGTTAAGGTAGGAAAACCTATAGAATTAGAAACTATAGGTGATTTTATAAGTTGTTGCAAACTCTATGGAGTAAAAGTCCAGTGTCTACTCTGTGAATTTTATTTGCACAATTTTATATTAGCTGTGGAAATGGAGATAAATCCCAGCCCTTTTGTGGGCGATATCCAATTTCAAGCATTCATTTCATTTGTTGTTAACCAGTTAAAATGGCTCAAGGCATATAACACTTTTTAGAGCCAAGAAAATGGGTTAGACCTTTGGGTTATGGGTGAACCGAAACACCCATTACAATTGTGGGCTAGGCAGAAAAGCTTAATGAAAAAGGAGGGTGTGATCCAAACATTGGGACCCATACACAAAGCAATTGTCCTGGATGGGGTAGAATATTTTCTATCCATCAGAGACCAAGCTATAGTAGCAGCTAAACTCCGATGGAAGATTTCCAATTGGAATATTCAAGACAGAGAGCCATTCAATTACAAAAATTTTGAGTTAGCTGCCAACCGCCTGGTTATCTATAGTAACCTCATCTTGAGGGAAGGCCCGTATTGGCTAGGTTGTAGATATCGCAGCCCTATTATATGGTATCCTACAACAGATTATAAGGCCAAATATGAATTACCTGAAGGAAAAACATGGCATATCTTTGAAGCTTTAGCTGCAAATCATGGTTTTAGACCTCTTAATGAAAAACCCTCTCCAGCCTTCTTCCAAATCTTCTTTCAACAGTCCATGTCTTTTCACATATAATAAGTAAGCAAGTGGCTTGCAAAAGGAGTGGCTGAAAATAATCACTACTTATTTTTTCCCAAGTCAAGCACCCTTCTTATTCTGTAATATTAATAATACTGCTGATGAATTCTAAATATATCAATAGCATTGTGAAATTGGCTAAAGATTGTCTTTTATTCTAAACAGGAAACAAATGAAGTGGGAAACCACCATTCGAAAGGAAAAGCTAAAGCAGGAGTAACTGTTATTCCTCTAGCAAAGGGCTGTATCCAGACAAGAAGGATGAAATCAGAACGCATAGTTAAAGAAAGGCAAGGAAAATCATGGCTACAACACAAGAAGACGAAGCATTAGTTAGAAGATGAAAATAAAGCAAATCCCTCAGGATATTTTGATCCCGAGGGATCGTTGTTCAAAGTTTATCTTTGTTTCTTGTATTGTCCGCCGAGTTGTTATAAAAGGCAGCGCCTGTAGAAATCGGGAGAACGATTACCATTGAAACTTATTTTGTAATTCTATAATTTAATCGACTCTCATGATTCAAGTAGAGAGCCATTGTTTGTAAACGTTGTTATGCATGATTAATACATGATTTAGTTTTTGTTCCATCACTTGACTCTGGAGTAGCTCAGCGGTGTTTCCCTAGCGACTAAGGGCCCGGGCCTGGTGGATCCACTTACTCTTTTGTATTATTATCTTTCGATTATAGTTGTGTGACGGTTCACATTTATTTTCATTATAGTTTCAAGTTTAATAGTTTACTGTTTTATTTCTTTATAATCTTGGTGTGTTGCATTGTTGAATTGCGTTGCCGTTCCTTTCCAATTTAAAAAGAATCTTGATCCCTGTATAACTTATCTTGTTATGCTTTAACAGAGCTTCGCTATTCAACATCTGTTGTTCCATTCCAGTTGCTGTTCCATTCCGTTTGTTGTTCCGTTCTATTTGCTGTTCATTTCGAATTGCTGTTCAAGAATTTGCTATTCAAATCCATTAGATAGATTTTGCTGTTTAGTAGAATTTTTTGTTCAATTCCATTAGATAGAGTTTGCTGTTCATTTCCATTGTTGTTCAATTCCAGTAAAATAGATCTTCTGTTCATTTTAGTTAATTAGTTTACAGTTTATTTCATACCTGAAAAGAGTTTGGTTTTGCTTTTGAGAGCTTGCCTAGTTTAATTTCATAAGCAGCATTAGTGATTTAGTTCAGTTTCCATTTAATTGATTTAGTGTGGAGTGTAAGATCATCAACTATAAAGGAAATTGGTTATTTCTACCTTCGTTCTCAGATTGATTGTCTTGTTATTATTTGATTTCATTTACATCAGTTGCCAAAGGAAAGAGTTATTACTACTGCATCCTTGACTTATGATTGCTAAGTGAATGATTGGATTTCAGAGCATTTAGTTTCATGTCATTGTAGTTAGATTTCATTTCCAAGCATCCGTTTACTCTTGTATTTATAACATTGTACTGCATATTGGAAAGCATTACTCTTAGATTGAATTGTAGCCTCAGACTGAGTACACTCTTGAAATAAAAAATCGTACCTAGATTGATAATTAATGTGAGATAAATAGGAGTTAAAAAGACACCTTTTATACCTCAACACCATATTCCTTCATTTGCTAAAGTGTGAGAAACATTGCCAAGCTACAAGGTTGGTTTCTAGATCTAGTTTATATATGGATTTTACCGAGCTCTCTTATGAAGGACAAGTTTTTTTTATTGCCGAAGAGAGTGTTTACGTCAAATTTCCCTAAGTCAAGGCCCTTTCCCAAAATTTATTTACAAGTCTTCCTTCTAGATGAAGCGTAAGTAAAGAAAGTGACTAGAGAGAAACTCTGACTCTGAACACAACTTCTATAGAAATTAGCACGGGTATGTTATGGGATATGGAACTGTATTTACTATTGATAGCTTTGCAATGAGATTTGCTACTTCCAGTATTGTTTATTAGTCAATGAGGTCAACTACCTAGGTGGCACTATAAACCCCTATCCCTAACTACAGACTAATCAAAGCAGCGCCTTTCATCTTTCCAGCTATCTAATTCTTGTTTCGCTCAAGGCTGCAGGGAAGCGTTCCTATTTCATTCTTTCTATGGCCTGATTTACCATTTATTTGGCCATTTTCAATTTACAATTTCAAACACTCACCGATGATCAATCCCGGGAAAGAATTCAAACATGTGATCTCCAATAATCAAATCTATACGATTCAACATCAAAATTTAGCATATGTTGGGAATGAGCATGTCCATGCAAGGTTTTCAGGCCACACTAAAGGGCTTTCGATCATTAATTGAAATATATAGAAAAAAAGAAAACGACATGTTTCCATAATTCAAATTAAATTTCGAATTAAATTTCTAGAGGTTAAAAACACATTTTCCACTATTTATGCCAAAAATTGTATCGAAAACATTCACTTTAACTCAATATCCATGGTGATTGTCTCATCTTAATATGGTCATGATTCTATATAGCTCAACACATATTTGGACTCTAATATCTTATTTCAGTTGTAACTCAACCCTCACAAGATAGAGAAACTCAGTTGGCTTCAATTCTCTTAGTGTTCCTCCTGACCACTTCCAAGGCAATTCCATATCATAGGCATTGGACTCTCGTTCCAATTCTTTCACAAATTAATATTCATGGTCCAAACAAATAGATGCAAGAGTTGATTAGTTGGATCAAAATAGCCCATTCCATAATTTCATGTTAACCTTACGCCTCCAATGATTTACTGACAGTTTGGTGCCTTCTCTTAGTCAATTATACTCCTAAAACATTGATAATAGCTTCATTTTCCCAAGACCCTCTAGTGTGCACAAAAAAGAGATTCTTAAACTGGAAATGAATAGATAATTAAACTTTGACTCACAGAAAATATAATATAGAATATATGCATGGTCTTCGTTATACATAAATTTACAACAACATATATCCAACACAGTCCGTTATAGTAAATGCATAAACTCTTATTCATTAAACTAGTTTTGTGCATACACATGGTCAGAGGCATCCATTCTCTCTATGGTCTGATTTCCCATTTATTTGAATGTAATTTTATTTTCCCTTAGTCTTAAATTGATTAACTACAACTTTAGAAGAAAAGTAGATTTTCCTAGATCCATAACTCACTCCGTAATTTATTCCCTAAATTTCTTATGCTTTTCAAGGTAGAATTTATTTTTCATTAAGGACAAAATCATTCCTACCCATACTTTTCCAAAAATATTGTATAATAATTAAAAGAAACAAATAATATTTACAAATAAGGACTTGAAATTAATTTTCAATGTTCAAAACCCTTTTGGAGCTTTTCTTCAGAATGCTTGATGGCTTTTTGAAGTTTTAGTGCTCCTGCATCAGACACCCATGGTAGAAAAATTTCATGGTCTCCTGTTCATGTGTCATTAGTTCTTGAATCCTATAGGATCCCAAGCTTGTGTTGTGGTATTCCATTCTTCCCTCCATGTTTTTTTCCTACTGTTGATGTTATATTCACTTATCTAGGCTTCCAAATCCTATGTTGTTCTTTTCCACTTGCCTTGCTAACACAAAGGTCCTTAGTCAATTGTACTTTGTTGTTGGTTGTCCTTTTCCTCTTGTTGTACCTTCTCCTGGTCATTCTCTTCATCAACATCCACAACTTGTCAATTTATTCATATAACTTTGTCCTTGACTACTGAGATTTACTTTCATCTCTTTCTTGCTGATGCATATCTTCCTTGTGCATTAGAGTTTCAAAACTCTTAGCAAACATTGGATTATACATTTGCTTCATTATTTTTTGCTCATGCATTGCAATTTACTCCATAACCTTGGTTAGCCTCATGGATTTTCATCTCCATAACCTTGGATACCCAATTTAAATATTTGAAATGTCCCTCATTAAAATTAAAATGTTTTGCATCACATTTCACTATTTTGGGGACATTGCAATTTTTTCATGTAAATTTTCATTATCATGGAAGCGTGGGGATCATGCCCAAAACCTTGGTGAGTGTTTCACTATGTATCATTGGGTTGTAATCAACATTGGATCAATGTTATGAGAGTTGATGATGCCTTGTAAGAGGGATTTTCCTATTATGGGGGGTTTAAAACCTTGTGACAAGGATTTGTCACAAGTGGTGACATCCCCATAATCAAGATTCATTATAGGGGTTGATAGCCATATATCAAGGATTTGTTACCTGGGTCGGAATGGTTGTAATAAGGAAAAAAGGATGTCCCTATATCAATATCCGTATGGAACCCCATATCTAGAAATGGTCGACTTCATCAAAGTACGAGAACTTTCACACCCATTAAATGATTTCAGACGGCTGGGGTATTCTATATATGGTCCCAAAGCCTTCCAGGAGTGGCCACTAATATTTGGCAAGGATTTGTTTGTAACCATTTATGTTCTCTTGGTAATTTAGTGCCCTCACTAACTACTTTTACACCAATATTTTCATGGTATTTAAACAAAAGATTAGCCTGGACAACAACTTGACTTGCAACTTCCCTAGTGGGGAAAATGACAAGAACAAGAATAGGTGGCCTTTTATGATCTTGGAGGAATGGTGACTTCAATATCACCTCAATATCAGAAAATATAAATGATACTCTCTTGACAGTGTAAGTTTTAACCTTGGCCAACACATCCTTGCCTTTCAAAATAGATGGAAGAGTTGCTTCTTGCATAATGGTCATACGCTCATATCCCACTATGTTGGTTGCCTTGAGTGTCAAGGGTGAGATATTGTGCTAGTGAAATCTTGATTGACTCAAATAATTAACATACCCAGTAACCTTAACACTGCTTGTTTTTGGATCTGCTTTTTCAATAGGACTCAACATTGGTTTCTTGTTCCCCACAGGCTTCACTGAATAAAATTCATCATCTTCATCTTCAAACTTAGACTCATCTTCATAATCAATGATCTTCAGTGATTGGATACCAGAGGATTTAGAGCCTCTTTTGTTCAACAAGTTACCTTCTCCTTGGTTGCCTCTTGTAGAGACCCCATTACCTCTAGAAGTTCTAGAGAATCCATCATTATCATTATTTATACCATGCTTTATCCAACAAAACATAGATATACCCCTATTATTAAACTAGTTATCCATATCCACTTCCTCTTAAACCAGCCTTTGAATTGGGTTTGCCTTCTATTACTACTTTTTTTGTTAAAATCCTTTATTTTGGGGAATTTTTGCAGAGACAACGAAGTTTCATTCTCTCAGTCATCTTCAGATATGAAACCTTCATGAATTCTTGCATGACCATCACTCTTCTGAGATTGCATAATCTCAAGTGCTATGTATAGAGGTGAACCACAAAATGTTTCTACTATCCTTTGGGGTTGCAGGGTCCTTGATTATGCAATTTTCAGTACCACATTCTTGTCATTTGTTGAAAGGAGAATTCTATGGTTTTGAGTCCCTATGTATAATATTGTTTTCACATATAAATTTTAGTCCAACAACAAGTTGGATCATTATTTGTCTTGCAACAACTTTTGAAACCCTTCCATAGTGTTGAGTGTATGCAACTAAATCACCACTAGACATAAAATTTGTTACTATTCACAAATATGGTGGCCTTGTGCAAGCACCAATAAACCATAATATATTTTTATGCCATACTTTCCTTGAATTGAACACCCCTTGGACTGTTGAAAAATGTGTTGCAGTACAAAATGAAGTTTTCATGACTGAACATGTTGTTGTGGTTAACATTGCAGAAGTTGCTTTCAACAATTAACACTCCTTAATTCTTGCAGTGTTGTTACAACCATTGCCTTGTACATATTTGGTTGTATTCCCATCACAGAAGAATCAAATATATCCTGCATATGCATCCAAGGATCCATGCCTAGCCTTTGAAATTTCAAGCCCTAAATATTTTTCTCTTTAATAAAAACACAAACAATGTCAAAATTCTTCTCATGTGAAACGATAATTGATGACTGACAAACCTTTGAGTGAGTTTCCTCACCACCCTATTCAACTATATTAATAAACTCTTCATCCCGTTTTAAAGCAATCTAGGAAACTTTGTGAAACTCTTCCGAAAATGTAGCTTAAAATAGGTGTTTACCTCTCTTTAGGCGCACCAACAATTATCTTATCAATATTTCTATGGAACCCCATATCTAGAAAAGGTCGACTTCATCAAAGTACGAGAACTTTCACACCCAGTAAACGACTTGAGACAATTGGCGTATTCTCTATATGGTTCCAAAACCTTTCAAGGGTGGCCACTAATATCCAAGAACTCATCAAAAATATCCATGACAGAGGGATTTCAAGGATGATTGACATGGTTGCTTTTCATCTTTATTTCATGCAAGGTGGCAAATGGCATAGCCTACAGATTGTATTTAGTAAAGAGTTTCGTTGTACTTTACTGTTTAGGTGACATTGCAAAAAATGATGTGATGTGGCTCCAACGAAGTAGACAACATTGATGTTCTGCACTCAGAAGAAGTTGTGGGAAGATCTGACACTAGAAAAATATTGAAAAGGAGACGAATATGAACATGGTAGGGTATTTGTTTTCAAAAAAATGGTAGTATCTCTCAAAATTCTTCTTTTTTCAAAAAATATTGCCTCCCAGAACATGTTCCAGAAGGTTCCTACAAGATGGTCCATGTAATATGGAAAAACTCATTATTTATCCTATGATATGCCCTTATTGACTATTTTTATTGTCATTAATAGTTTAGAACCATCTCAAAAATAAATAACACTAGGAAGCTTGTCTAAATATATGTTTATGACCTATATAGTACATACAATGAATGATGCGTGCACCAATTATAGAAACACAAACTTTTCAAATGTAAATCTACCATCAAGATAGCCTACAACACCAATGTTGTTGGAGCTTTCAAGAGCTGCATGTTTTCTTTAGCAAGCTAAAGTCTCTCTCTCTCTCTATCTATATATCTCTCTCTCTCTCTCAGTATCTATATATAATAGGCACCTAAAGAGGGAGGTAGAAATACTCAAAGTATCTGGTTGGAGTCTAGACCAACAACTCAAAATATTGGTCTCTACTAGAGATCTGACATCTATTGCTACAAATCCTTATGAAGGGACAAAGGTCTTGTTCTACATTCAACATTTTTTTGTGAGGGATCCAACTCTTCGTCTTCAAGAACCACATGATCATTGTCTACACAATAGCTTCTATAGTTTCTAACATAAACTAAAAATCCTCTAAATGTCTAATGGTAATTTTATAGTTAGTCTTCCCACTTTTTGTAGAAAAGAGGAGCTGCAAACTTTGATTAGTGAAACTTATGAGTGAAATTTTTAACTGAATATGCGTGGAGTTAAAAATGATTTTATGATGAGAGGGACATAATTTTTAGCTTTTTCGGCTACTTTGAAAAAAATTTCACCATTTTTGGGCCTTGTGGGTGCTTCATGATATGTGGGGTGCATAGTGTATGGTTTACTGTTTGTTGCTAGACGTTGTTTGGATGTTTGAAAGACATTCTTCCTTGAAGTGTTGGATAAGTATGGAGCTTGGTGCCTTCATGTTGTTAATGCATGAAGGGATTTTGTGTGCTTGGAGTAGATTTGGGTATTTCACCATGACAAAAACCTCCCAAAATCAACATGAGCACACAAACTCCCTTGACATGTGAACTCTTGGGTTGAGGGAGTGGATATGTAGGTGTGGGAGTCCTTAAGGTGGCATATTACCTTGGATATTGATTGTCCTTAAGGAGACACATGATTTTTGATACGCATTGGAGCTTAGGACCTTTGGAGGATTGTTGGACCTTGGGGAGTAGTGCTAATGCCATGGAGGGCTTGTTTGTTAATCACTGTCACCTTTGATGCTGACACATGTCACGTAGAGTAGAGTGCTTCACATGGTTGGACCTAATTGTGTCTTTCAAGATTCTTGTAGTGGACTAGGTCCACTTGTTTTTGTAAAGTCCCTTTACCTCTCATATAAATAGAGGAAGGAGTGAGTTGTTATTATAGTCAATCATGCACTTGTGCATATTCCTTTTCATACTTGGGTTAGGGATGTAAGAGCAGTTATATTCTCTCTCTCTCTCTCATTCAATATTCTTTGTACTTTTTGTTTTTGTCTTAAGGTGCTAGGATTTATTAGAACATTCACCCGAAAATTTCATATATATAAAGAATAATTGAAACCCATGAACACAATCACAACCTATTATACAATTCTCCATGCTTTCGAAAACCCTAGATAGGGAAAACCAAGAGAAACCTTAGCTCCACCAAAGATAATCCAACAACCTAAAATAACCATGAGAAAAAGATCCATGTCTGAGTATGTTTGGTGGAGCCACTGTAAACCCTAAGTTATTTTGGAGTTGTGTTATTTCAGATTTGACTTCGAGCTTACCACTGCCTTGCATACCTTGTCACTCCCATAAATTATGTTATTTCAAAGATTTG